>JBBPDA010109836.1:0-10028 GCA_037974385.1 Arnoldichthys spilopterus
TATACTACTACAGAGAGCAACTTCAATAGATACATACATATGCCAAGTGCTTACACTAACTACAGAGAACTGCTACAGCAATGGATACATGTGCCAAGTGCTTACAAAAACTACTACAATATAACAGGTAACAAGTGCTACTCTAAAAACTACAGTAAAGACTAAGTGGTTCATTATTTTCTGGATGACATCTGGTTGGTTATCGGGAAACAATAGATCATATGTGATCACTAGGTTTATCCACCCCTGATGAAATCTGTCATATAGTGAGTATGAAGAGAGAAACTCCTCAAGAGACCAAAACTCTTAAATGAAAGTGAAATAGGAGAAAAGCATAGAATATAAATAAATGACACTTAATCATATTACCAAACTATTGCCCCTCATACTGTAGAACTGGATGTCCATGGTTCAGCATTATTGCCACAATATTTCTATACGGTGATTGAAAATTCATAGAAGACTGAAGTCTTCTTCTGCCAGAATTTTGTAAAGGCTGTGTCACTTTCCAACATCATACATTTCGTATAACCCAGTATAGATGTGTATTGTTCAGTCATCAATATGAATATCACTTTAGTTGGAACTAAATCTCAATGTTATCTTTTTTTTTTACTTTTTTGGAAAACATGTACTGTCCCTTTATAAGTTTATGAAAATTTTACGATAAGTGGGCTAACAGAAATTATTTAAAATTTTTCTTTCAAACAATTACATTAATTTTCATTGTATGTTTTTTTTTCTTTCTACTTAAAAGCCACTGTTTTAAAGGTTTTGCCCTGACTCTAATGATATCTTGGATTAAAACAAAAATACATGAAAATAAATTGACAATTTAGATGCTTACCTTTGCAAATTGCTTATTTGTAGCCATATTTTTAAGTTCTGCGATGAAATCAACTGCATAAAGCTGAAATGTAAAACATATATTAACATATTACCACAAACTAACAGCGAGTGAGTGTAAGCAGAGTTGCAGATGTGGTGCAGAACTTCAGGCTGTGTGATTTTTATATAATAGGAGATGATAAAAAAGCATAAAGATAAATCTTGAATATTTATTTTCTGTTAGGAAACCTACTGAGGCTGAAGGAAAGCAAAACATGCCAGGAGCTCCGTGGTCTGACAGGAATACAAAGATTGTGTCATCTTTGCCGCTGCAAAAAATAAAATATGAAAATAAAATTATTTTATTCATTAAAAATACTCATTATTTGAGCTCTTTTTAGTGTTTCAGCGCTTTCTAAGTTCTTTGTGGCTTTGTAAAGCAACATGCAATTGACAGTTCAGACTGGCAGTGCCAGAAGTACTGGTTTCAAGAATAAACCACTAAACAATCAGATGGATTGTTGTGTAAATGGGATCAGGGCCAAAAATAAGTAAATGATGCCACTGATTAGGCAGAGACTGTAACTTACAGAGTTTACAAATAAACTTCCTTAACCCAGGTCCTACCAGGACTACTGGTACTATCACTTCTACACTTTATTTTTGCTAATAATGATTAATAATACCTCGAAAGTTTAGTTACATCAGTCATCCATAACATTAAAACCACCAGTATAATATTGAGTAGGTCTCTCATGCTGCTGAAACAGCTCTAACTGTTGTGCACCGTGTGTTCTGACTCTTTACACCACAGTGAGCATTTACAGTTTGTGCAACAGGAGCTCCTCTTTAAGACTGAACAAGACAGACTAGCCTTTACTCCCCACATGAGCCTTCCCCAGTTGCCTTCACAATGAGCACTTTTGGTAGGTACTAACTACTGCACACCTGGAACACTCCATATGACCTGTTGTTTGGAGATGTTCTGACTCAGTCGTCTAGCCATAACAATAAGGCTCTGGTCAAAGTGGCTCAGATCCTAACACTTGCCCATTTTTTCTGCTTCCAACACATGAATTTCGAGAACTAACTGTGCACTTGCTGTTCTAATATAGACAGATAGATAGAAAATACCAATATAGTAATATATATTTATATTATATATTATATTTATAATATATATTTAATATATACTATTCAATATAGTAAAACCAACCTTTTTATGACCTTTTTAGGTCCAGTCTTGGTTATGGCACTCTCATCTCCCCGGAGTGCGGCTAGAAAATTTTCAGGCGTTACATCCTGCAAGAACATGAACATCTCAAAATGAAGAATATGTACGTGGTGAAGAAATAAATTTGTATTGTAAAAGAATTACATCTCCAGTGTAGTCTTTTAGTACACCAGGGTAAACATTCGGTCCATTGGGCTCATTGATGATGTTTCCCTTGTAAGGGTTCCTGTTGAGAAGAGAAACAGGTCAATCCAGATCAAACTAAAACTTGACAAACCCCAAAACGCATACGTCAGTGCATTTTTATTTGCATTTACATTCAAGACAAAGCTTTGGTCAAAGAAACAAAGATACTCACAGTTCATTGTTAGCAATGTCATCATACATCATAACCACAGTCTGTTCATCTGGGATTCCGTTCTCGTGAACTATCTGATATGCATGGCAGATATTGGCCTAAGGGAAATGAATAAAGACATTTACAAATTACAAAACTTTTTTGCAGAAATATGAATTTTATTGTGGCAAATATTTTAATTACAAATGTAAAGCTGTAAGTTACAGTTTATAAAAACAGAGCAAATTTGTCTTTTTGAAAAAAAAAAACTTAATATGAGAGAATAAAGTTGACACTACCAGTTGCATATGAACCTACAGAAGCTAAAAAACCAAACTTCCGAATGCATGAATTTACAAAGACTGAAAAATGTGTGTTAAATTTACAGGTTCCAGTGGTGCATATACTGCTTAAAGAATCTCCAAATCAACTCTTTCACCCTTTGAATGGCTCTTAATAGTGTTCTCTACAAAACAGGTGTTTATTATAATAACTGCAGCAAACATAAGAAGATATTGTTTATTGTTGTAACCTTCTTTTATTTATAATGTATACTCCTACAGTGATCCAAGGTCAACAACCTGATAAGATCTCATACCACAAGTTCACATACCACAAGCTCATATACAAGTTCTTACGTGTTTGAAAACAGTGTAATTACATAGTTATTAATGCAGTCAGACCAACCAATACTATAGCCTGCATATTTATTGAGGACAGCTGAATTGCTCCCACTTGCAAAACAATTGCTCCAGCTATCAACAGTTATGATGGAAAACTGAATATTTCTTTGCACCATATTTTAAAGAAAAAATTACATTTGAACAAAAATATACTGGGCAGAGAAAATATAGTATGTGATAGAAGGTGGTTGTACACTGTACCTGCAGGCCATAATTATCCCAGTCTTTTGCCCCAGCCACAAGGATGGCCCACTGTTTACCAACAACCCCAGCCATTCCTACTGTAAACGATTCCTTTGAAATGAAAGATGAAACTCAGAGCAGACGTGGAAGAAAGAAACTCAGAGCAGATAAGGTTACTTAAGTGCATTCTGTATCTTAATGTCAATACTTGAATGGTTAATCAAGATCAAGTACAGTCTTACCTTAAACTGTTCGTTGCCTGCTTTGGACGTCTGAGATTGACTGTCTTTGTCATGTAGCTTTCAGTTTTGTCTTATTTATTTCCTGGAAAATGAACTAGGCCGGCTTGCCAGGAATCCAGGGTCAGTTTGTCATTTCCTTGTTGTACAATTTGACAACCATCACAGCTAATTCAACACTCGACTTTGTAATCTTCCAAAAAAACAAAACCTTAAAGCATTTCACTTTTAATGTGCAGGAGTGGATTGCAAAATCAAGCATAGTCGGACGTCAGGGTGGAATAATGACCTAAAAGTGGGATGAATTATCTTAGCAATAACTTTGCAGCCTAACAATTTACCTCTAGTGGAGTGCAGAGTTTAACACCAACCCTAATCTAACACAAATTCTTCATACAACACTACAAAACGAGAAGCTTTCACATAGCCAGGAAAAGATTACTTCTGCTGTAGGATGCAGAAGAACTGAAGAATCTTAGAGAAAGCTGAGTTTCATATATGGTTCAGACATATTTATACAAACAACTGCACAGACTGTTCATGCCAGATGTGGTGCAGAGGTTTTTTTAATAGGAGATGATATACAAGCATAAAGATAAATCTTGAATGTTTGTTTTTTGTTAAGTGTGAAACTTACTGAAACTGATGGGAAAATGAAGATTTTTGATGCTACAAAATATTTATGTAGTTTATAAAAATGCTGGTTATTTTGGCTCTTTTTAACTCTGTTATGTGATTTCGTAAGGCAGCACACAACTGACTGCACAGATCATTGGTGCCAGAAATACAGGTTTACAGAATAAGCCTTTAAAATCATGTGGATTGTTGTGTAAATGGGATCAGTGCCTAAAATGAGTAAATGATACCACTGATTAGGCAGAGATTGAAACGTATACATGGGCAATGAACAATGCACTACAGAAGATAAAGTTCCTTAACCCAGAAGCTTCCATTACATGGGTTCACAGTACAAAACCTTATATGTGACCTTTGGAGAGATGCGTTTCACACTACATTTTCAAGCAAATTATCATGACCTGTATTACAATATTAGTCTTTGTCTTTGAATGCATTTTGTAAAAGCATTGTTTCTCCCATAAGGACAGAATTTTACAGCTCCTGGGGGTGCATTTCAGAGATTTCCCAACAGCTTTACAGTGACAACTTCATAAATGCACAACAGAGTTTCTATCTGACTGTTAATGTGAACATGGGAGAAATGCATAATCAGACATCAGCACTTAACAGGGGTGGAATGATAACGCTAAATGTGGGTGGATTTCCTTACTAATGTCATTCAACACGTGGACCTCTGCAACTGGAAATGTACTATATATTAATATATAATGTATATTTTCTGGCCGTTCAATTAGTAATGTTTGCTGTTTTTAGACAAAATACCAGAAACACTCCCCACAGAGCCACTCTTTATTTTTAAGGCATGTGCTGGACGCAAACACGAATCAACAAAAAACACAGGTTTTATTCAACCTTTAAGAAAAACAAGGGTCAAGAAAACAGGAACTTCAGGCAAGACGAGATGCTCAGTCTCTCTCCAAACACAACAGTATGTCTCGTGTCTCCTCCTAGTTGTGCAGAGCCTAAGTAACCCCAGTAATCAGCTCCCTGATCTACCGGGCTGGAACCTGGGCTACAGGCTCCGGCCACCAGGAGGAGACAATCCCCCTTTGTCTCTTGGAGGGGCCCTACCCCTTATACATAATATGTGGGCAACAGCAGTGAGAATTTTTGTGATGTATGGATTTATAGAAACAGTACATGATAACATCTGCACTCTGGTCTGTATTTGTACATCTGTATAGTGGAGCTGTAATGCACAAAGAGCTCAAATACAAAATAACCTCTGTCAGTCTTTCTCTCATTCCATGGACTCTGTGCCCCTGCACAAATGCTCCAACAAATGGAAAAACCTGTAGATGTGTTAAACTAATGTTCTCTATGGGCGTTATTCACTCATTTCTTTGTAAAGTTTTTCCTAAATTTGCTTTCAGGCTTGATGCCCCTGATGGCCCACAGACAGAAAAAATGTTGATTGGCTCACTCAGGCCATTGACACTGATTTAACTAATGATAGTCACACCTGCTTTTGGCAGATTGCCCAAATGCTTTTAGCTACTGCTCTGGTTTGGTGATATCGCTGAAGGGCCAACCTTCAAGGCCTGCAGTAAAGGATTTACAGTTTTCACCAATTGTTTCAATAAGAACAAAATGAAAAATATTGAAGTGTTTAAAATGTTCTAAGAAGAAAATGAACAAGTTTTTAGTTTGGATGAATAATTACAATGCACATGCAGCTAGTAAAATGAGCAGTTTCATGGAAAAGGATTGTTTTTGTCTCTCTTTTCTTTTTTTCCTAGCCAGTATTTAATATTCAAGGGGCCAGAAAAACTTCTATTAGTCGGGGGAAATGTTGTGCTAGACACTGGCTGATGAATGGCAGAATGGTTGGTAAATGAGACTATGTTTTTGCTTCGGATGAGGAAACTGATCCTGCTACACATGTTGTATGGCTTATCTCTTGTTTCTGCTTGGTTTTCAACTGTGCATATATTCACTTACACTTTACAAAGTAAAAGTTGCTGTTGCACTGATACTGTGGCTGGATGATGCTGCTTTATGAGTGAAAATGAGAGTAAAATGTACTCAGTCTGCCCTCCACCTGCAACAGGCACAACGAGTCAGGGGTAAGAATCCAGTTAATCTTTTATAGTTGTTTGCACAATGTTTTACAGATATGATGCAATGTCTTTATGTTTGTCATGTGATGGTCACTCACAGGTCATTATACTTTCAGTCTTACACAATTAGGAGAAGTTAGAAGTTGTTATCAGCACTGGGAAGTTTTAGGTTTTTCCTCTAAAAATGAAAGCCTGTTACAGTACTGCTTCATATTCATGCCTGATATGGAGCCTTTACTGTAACATCATAAGTAGCCTTGCATTATTCTGTACATTTCCAGTCACATGCTTTTTTATTTTGTCTCAAGAGACAATTATAGTAATGCAGTGTCTCTAACTGTATGTAGCAACACAGCTGTCATCATCACCAGAAAACTCCCTGTATTTTCTACATAGAGCCTATATTTAATATTTAAAAAATATTTTTTAATAGTGACATTACACCATTCTATGTGTGGAAATTACACATTGAGGAGGGTGCAATGTCAGGATGACATGTAAATTATTTAAAAAATTTAAAAAATGTCACCTAATAATTGAAAAATACTTGTGCATTGACATGTTGACAATGCTCAATTCTACAGAAACGATATGAACTATAACTGTATGGACGCCTGAGATGAGTAGCAGTTAGTTACAAATAATTTGTACTTAGGTAAATGTATTACTTATTACTAATTTCATCATGTTGCATTTACCACTTTGAGAAAGCTTCCTTGCTCTGGAATGTGTTGCTTTATTTTCATGCAGTCCAAAAGAGAAGATCACCAGGCCTAATAACCTTCATTTCCTGCCAGATTATCTGATAGCTGTTGGACCTGCAAAGTCATTCCACTGCAGTTCTAAGCCTCTTCAGCAGTTTTTAAAACTAGGCATGTTTGTACTTCTACTAAAGTTGTTTGGCTTTAAATCAGGGGTTCTTAAATCTGGACCCTGAATCCATATTCCGGTCCTGGATTTTGTAATTACCAGTAGATATGGCTCTAGGTGGCCAATCGATTATATCAACAGTTCAGCCAACTAACTACTGGTGATTACAAAATCCAGGAGTGGAATCTGGTTCCATGGTCCAGATTTGAGAACCCCTGCTTTAGATGGAGAATTCAGTAGCTCAATAATACACTCTGGGGGATGCCACTGTCTTTGCATCTCTTAGCCATAAGAGGGAGCTGTAGTCAATTAGAATAACCCAATAGAAATCAGTTTTATAATGTGTTAAAATTACTGCCTTTATTTGTCTTAATTCTGGCTGTAATTTGTAAAAAAAAAAGTGCATCTCCCCACAGACACAGGTTAGAGCTCAGGTATTTCTCAGGTATTCTCAGGTATTTATTAAACATTTCAAAGACAAAGCTAAACAGCATCACAGAAGGAATTTCACAAGAGAGAAATATACATACACATGTACTTTTACAGCATTCGGCAGATGCTCTTATCCAGAGCAACCAGTAAACCTAGACTTGGATTAAGCTGCCAGTCAACCATAATTCTACCTGAGTTGATGCTAGTTCTTTACATAGAAAAGCCTTATACACACATATATAAATCTTACAATGAAGTACAATTTGTTAAAGCACCTAAAATGTTAAAAGGCTGCATATAATTTCATTAAAAAATTCTTATAATCCCTTGTAGTCATGACATTTTTGTCATTAATCTTCTTAGTTTGTAAGATGAGTGGGGAAAGGGGCAAGCAGTGGGTTCTACTAGCTGCTGGTTCCAAAGGCTGGACAAATTACAGACATCAGGTATGACACCCTTATTGTTTATTAAATATTTAATATTGATTTACACGGAAGTCTCTGTACAACAGCTCATGTTCAGCTTATGATGAATCAGTTTCCCCACTGATGTTGTCAGATATGAAAAAACTCTCATATTCTTGCACAGTTTTTCTAAGAGGTTCTGGCCTCTTAATAAGGCTGTCCACTAATCCGTCATACTTGCTCATATATTATATTTATAAATGTTTGTTGTTAAAATGATATTCTGATATAGTTAAATGATGAAACAAGCGGTTTATTTAATAATTCAATGAGGGAAATGTTTTCCGTTCTACCGCTGCAAACTTCAGAATGACCTAAATCTGTGATTGCTCTGTGTATGTTCTTCAATGATTATTCATATATTTATATAATATGATGATTCTCAATATGCTATAGGCTAATGTCTGCCATGCTTATCAACTGATTCGGCGCAGTGGCATTCCAGATGAGCAGGTTGTGGTGATGATGTACGATGATATAGCTTACAATGAGAAGTGAGTACATTGTGTTTGTTGTTTGTTTGTTTGTTTGTTTGTTTGTTTGTTTTCCTTAAGAGATGTTTCTGGGTAGAACTGTAGTGTAGTGGCCATATATAATGGTGGCTTTTAAAAATTGGATTTCTTATAAACTGAAATGACATGTTTGGAGCTATTTTCCTCAGGAACCCATATCCAGGAGAAATCATTAATGAGCCCAACGGCCCCAATGTTTACCCTGGAGTCCTGAGAGACTACACTGGAGACGTATGTGTACTTTCAGGCATCATACCATTATAACCTTTACATTGCTTGACTGTACATTCCTTTCCAGATGAAGCAACTCATCACCTTATTACCAAGCTCTTCATGAGCTGGAGGAAGTATTATTAGGTTAAATCTGACTGGCGAGATTGGTGATGGGAGCCTATGGTATAGAATATTCTGAGTTTGGGTTCCAGTAACAAAACCTACAATCATATTCATTCATTTAAAGAAAGAAAATAGTGGACAAATAAGATATTAATAATTAAGTAATCCGACCTATGCCATTTTTATTATGATTGTTGTTTTAAGTCTTGTCTTATTGTCTGTTTTATTCATTTAGTTATCTTATTTTGAATTTTTTTTGCCATGTTTCTACACACATCTGTGCTCTGTACAGGATGTGTCAGCCTGTAACTTTCTCTCTGTGCTGTGTGGAGATGAAGCAGGTGTTAAGAAACACACAGGAGGACCAAAAAAAGTTTTGAAAAGGTCATTCTCTCTTCTTGGTTTTCTCCAAAATTGTCCTTGTTGAATAAAAAAATAAGACTTAATTAAAATGCAGTCTGATTAATATGTTCTCCCTTCCTCAACAGTAACGAACAAGACACAATTTTTGTCTATCTGTCAGACCATGGGTGTGCAGGAGTGTTTTCCTTTCCCAAGGAATTTGTAAGCTGTATTTTCATATTTTTCTCTGAATATGAGACATTTAGAAGAGATCAGCATCACAAGTGTGTTCAAACATTTCAGCTTCATGCATGTGACCTCGTCAGCACTATAAATAAGATGTCAGAACGTCAGCAGTTCTCAAAGGTAAGTAATCAGATAACAACATGTTTCATGTTTTTCAAGAAATGACCAATGTTGTCATATGTCACAATGCAGATGGTGATTTACATGGAAAGCTGCTGCTCTGGATCAATGATTGACCATCTCCCCACAGCCGCACAGGGTAGGCTTTATCTGTAACATCTAAGGATATAAGGATTTCAACACATAAATACGACTTTTAAAAACAGTGTATTTCATTTCAACCCCATCACTCATCCACACCCTACCTTCTTCTCATTTGCTTCCTCTCATGAAAATCAAGAAGCATAAAAAAGAGGAACTGAATTATGCTTGCACTCTGAAAAATAAAGCATACCAATGAAGCCAAAATGCTTTTTACTTCTGGGAAGTTTCAAATGAGAAACAGAGAAATGTTTATAATGTGTCAGTTTGATAAGTTGTGCAGTAGTGGCCTAGTGGTTAGGACGCTGCCTTTGAGACCTGAAGGTCGCAGGTTTGAGTCCCGGCCCGGGCACTACTGAGGT
>JBBPDA010109837.1:0-10028 GCA_037974385.1 Arnoldichthys spilopterus
TGCTTGATTGTTGCCTCTGTCCTGGAAGTCGCTTTGGATAAAAGCGTCAGCCAAATGATTAAATGTAAAAATGTAAATGTAATCTTTTGGGGATCTACACTGTGCCCAGATGCCCAGTTAAATGTGCTGTCTTTGATGGTCTTTGTCTGGTAGATAGAGGATGATTGGCCTGGCTATGATCTAGAACTCTTTAACTACCCTGAGCATTACCGTGGCGACATCCAGACCGTACTCATCCCACACGGAGTCATCATGAACAGGTGAAACAGCACACCTGCCCCCCACCCCCCACCCCACCCAACATCATGACTATAGACACGGTTTAAAATCATTTGGCCCAAAGGAGCTTTCATTTGACACCTTGGTTTTACTCGCTTTCACACATACACACACTGTTTAATTTGTTTTGGTTTGTTTGTAGGATAGAGTGTCTAGCGAGAGATATTCTGGAGGGTACAGGCCATCACACTCTGATGGTGCTGTGTGTGCTGAAAGGAGGCTACAAGTTCTGCGCTGATCTGGTGGACTCCATTAAAGCTCAAAGCCGCAGCACCAACCGCAAACTCACCACCAGGGTGGAGTTCATCCGCCTCAAGAGCTACCAGGTAGGACAAAGATTGTGATCAAATGTAACAATTACAATACTACTACTAATAATAATGATCAACTTTATTTATCAATGGCAACTTTCAAGGCACTAGAACTGACTTACAATTCACAAAGTAGACACAGATGATTGGAATAAAATAAGTAAAATAACTTTAATAAAAAAGATTCTTTGGTCAAGGGTACCGCAGTGGTACCTGGGCCAGGACTTGAACCTGCAACCTTCTGGTAACAAGGACAGGTCTCTACCACTAGGCCACTGCTGCCCAAACCCCATGAATTTTGAACCCATTAAATGTAATTACAAATAAATATAAAACATATCATTCATTTTCTTTCATTGGAACCCTTTAAATGACATACTTCATACAAGTTTTTCCTCCTTTTCCAAAAACGAGTAACAGTGTTGAGTTCTTTCCATCCAGCAGATGGTGCTGTTGGTGCATTGTAGCCTTGTAAAAGAAGGCTGCATCTCAAGGGCTTCCTTAGCATTACATAGAGCACTAACCATTCATGACCAAACAGAAAACACCAATGTAGATCAGGAACACCTTTGCATAAAAGATATAGCATGATCTACAGTGGGAATAGAGGTGATTGGTGATTTATCTCTATTTTTAATGTGCTAATTCAATCTAGGTCATATGTAAAGGAGTTTTGTATTCAGAGGTGCTGTGTGTTGAGTTTGTGTCTAGAGCAGTGGTCACCAACCCTGGCACTTGAAGGTCAGTCTTCCTGCACTGTTCTAATTACAATCTGCCATCACAGCGTTGGCCTTGATTGACTGAATCGTGTGGAGTAGAATTAGGTCAAGGAAGTAGATCTCCAGGAGATCTGTGTAGTGTAGATGTAACTGAGCCCAGTAAGGTCACATTAACCATTAGCAACATTGGCACTTCTGGTCTGACATATTCCTTTAACACTTGCTATTGGCAAATGCTGCTAATTAGCTAGCCAGGTAACATTAGTGATGTGAATAATGACTTATTACAGCAAACTTTATGGCAGGTTTTATAGATTTAACCAGTGAAAAAGTACTGAAAATCTGTTCTTAAGTAGATATACTAATAAATTACAAAAATATTACTCAATTACAAGTAAAACTACTGGTGTTAAAAAATACCAAAGTAAAGTTCAGAGTATTAGTTACATTTCAACTGTCAGTGTTTAATGCATTATCAAATGTAAGCATTCATTTAATTCAGATCCATGTACACAATATCTACATTCAGCAAAGCACTTTTCTCTGATAAATAATCAAATGTATAAATAAGTAAAAGCAGGAAATGTTAAGTGTACTAAAAAAAACTTTTTTAGCCTAGGGAGAACACGTAATCAGGATAAACTTCTTCCAATCCACTGCAAACAGCCAGACAAGGACCTAATGGGAGTGTCAGAGCTCATGGGCAAGTATATGTTGCTCAGTTCACGTTCTGAACCTTTTGTTCAGTTTCAGCAGGAACTGATTTTCCAGAGTCTACATATGGAAGTAAAGAGCTGACCATCACAGCTAAAACACTGTTTACAGGCAGTGTAATTATTTAAGCATGCTCTCTCCTACTTGAATCCCAGGCTAATTGATGATAATAGTGTTTGGGCTGCATCACAGAGTGAACATCCAACTAAACGGCGTGTGAAAGTGATCGGCAAAGTAATTCCCAACTCCTATGTTCTTCCATATATCTTAAAATTCCAGTGTCACCCCATCTGTGTTTCATGTATTTAAAGGTGCATTTACAGCTGGTTGATAGGCTTATTGGCTATAAAAATGTAGCTGAAAATCTTGGATATTATTAACATTGTTGGTGGCAAATCTGCAAGCTCATGTTTTATTTGCTTTGACAGATGTGATATGTTTTCATTCCTGGTTCCTGTTCCTGGGTACAAAGTGTGTTTTCCCAATCCCTTATGCCCTAAATACATAGGAAATGGTCATTACAAAGTTTTACCACTATAAATTCGAAATGCTTGTGGGCTGTGATCATAAAATGAAAGTTTATGATGAACATAGCCATTTGTACATGGGCTTTAAACATAAGCATTTGAAAAATAACACTTAGAAGCTAGAAACAAAAATTGTGTAAAATTGTGTTATAGGCCTACTTAGTAAAGAATAACAATTACAAAGTACAAAAGTAGATTACATAGTGTAATGCATACTTAAAAGTGCATGTATCACAAAAAGACTTCCACTATGGATTTAACCAGCTACTGCATCTGTATGAAGACCTAAAGCAAGTATTGGCCACTAAGTGGAGAAGTGGGACATATTATTATCATTATATCTATGCATTTAACGTGGAATTTTGAAGGAACAGTTTTGTGAAAAATCCAATTTACACAACCCCCTCACACACACACATCACCACAAATATACAAATGTAAAAAAACTTTTCCTTATGCCTTGTTGATGCTGCACTGTGGAAGTGGTTTGATCACTGTACGGTTCATACTAAACAACCTAGAGATTCCAAATCAGAAGTCAGACAGCTCTGCTGTCTTTAAACATGACAAACATGTAGGCCTCAAACTTTTAAACAGCAGTCTTTTACTACTGGTTCTCCTCTTTCCCTCTCCAGAATGACCGCTCCACTGAAGACCTGCATATAATTGGGCCTGAGGACCTTTCCATGCTGAAAGGAAAAGTAAGATCTTTAGATCTCACACACATTATTAGCTGTGTGTCATATACAGTGGGAATAACAATGTGTCTGTAGAAGAAATTTGTAATTTGTGATGCTCTGCATTTCAGACTTTACTGAAGGGACATGTACATAAATCTACACAAACCCACAAAGTGCACCACAACAAAACATGACATCAGCATTGAACCCATTAAACGTCGGGGCAGCAGTATAGTGGCACGGTACCTTGCTCAAGGATACCTCAGTGGTACCTGGGACAAGACTTGACCCTGTGACCCTCAGAGCACAAGGGCGAGTCGCTAACCACTAGGCAACGAGAAGTGGAAGTGCAAAAAACATGTTTAGCTTCCTGTTAAGAGTGTTAAACAAACTTTAAATCAGTGTTGAAATTTTACTGTCCTCAAATTCAGATTTTGTTACATATACAGGGGTAGTGATGGTGGGGAATCAGTACGCTGAGCTGATATAACCACTGTCATTTATTTCTAACTGGTGAAACTGGGGGTGGGAGTCTCCCCTACTTTGGAATATTTTAGTCTATAAAGTGATAATGGGTAACTACCAGCCTAGCTTTGTGACCTTCTCTGCCTCAACTTGAGTAATTAAAATTTTAATTTCAATTTTAATTCATACAGAGCATTTAACAACTGACATTGTCATCAAGCAGCTTTACAGAATCCAGGTCCAAGCTCCTCCAACAGCCCCTGTTCTGGATAGGGGGTGGCTAGCAAACGAAGCACATGGACCTGGTCCACCATAGTCAAACTAGTCTGAAGACAGATAAGAAGGAGGCCCCAATGATGGATGATCTAATGGAAGGTACAAGTCAGCTGGAAGGCCCAGTAAAAGGAGGTTCACCTGAATGCAAGGGCAGTAGCTTCTAGCGTAAAGGTGGGTCTAGCTGATAGTCGATTAGGCTGAATGCATGGACAGAAGCTCCCCTTGATGATGATAGCCAGATGAAAAACAGAGTTGGTGTTGTTTCAGTCCATGGGTATAGAATATTAAAAAGGATTATTTAAAGTAAGTAAGTATTAAAAAGGGCTGTGAACAGAACTCAGACAGACCTATAACAGCCTAGCTAGAAAGGACAGGGCCTGGGGGGTGTCACGGACATGAAAGCACCCAGAGACCAAGATACCAACCCCCAAACTCCGCCGTCAACAGACTTGAGAGTTCCAGCTAGTCCATGTACTTGCTTTATAATATACCATCCACCTTCTGATTATCTAGATTGACTTGTTTCACCCATACATAACCTCCAAAGCTAGCTATAGCTAATGGCAATACAGACATAATGTAAAGCATTATTAAACTGGAAAATTCATCTATTTTTAACTATTCTTGTAGTGTCACATGCCTTCTTAATAGAATGAATGCAGAATGTAGTGTAACACAGTAAATAAAACCATATGTTAGGCCTTTTCTTTTGAGAAATACCTTTAAAACAAGCACTTTTGGACTTCAGCTTATGCAGAAATATATATAGAGTATATTGAAAGACTGAAAACGTAACACATGTGACACGTGGGTGGAATACAGACTGATTCCCAAGTAAGGATTGAAAAAATGTAATGTGTGAATGACTCTGCTGTGTTTTTTAGTTGGTATCCATGTGAGATCTGTTGTTGTTTAAGCTTTAGATGCTGTGGAATTTGCAGCATGTCCTGCGCTTAATTTGTCTTTTCATCGTCTCCCAGTAAATTCAGGGAAACTAATGGCTCTGCCCCAGAGGCACAGCTTTCATAAGAAGTTCTATGGGGTTCTGTGAAAAACGAACTTGAACTGTGTGTGAACTTCCTTCGCTTTTTGATATTTGAGTGTGATGCCAATCTTACATTGTTCTGTAGATTTCTTTAACAGGCCGCACACACAATTTGTACACATAAAGTCATGTGTAAGTATTAGTCAATAGGACGGTCAGGTATGGAACGGCACCCTGCTTTATTAAAAAAGAAATCTGAGAGTGAGATCTTCACTACACATGTGGAAATGTATCTTGGCACAAACAAAGAAGATTTCTGAGGATCTCAGAAAAAGATTAGCTATCGAGTGGAAAAGAGTTTGGACTTCATCAATCCACAGTCAGATTAGTCAAGAGCAAGGTGTGTAACAGTGTGTTCATTAGTCCACCATCAGAAGAATACCGAGCAACAATGGTGTGCATGGCAGGGTTGCAAGAAGAAAGCCACTGGAGATAATTCAAGACCACAGTTACCCTCTCCAGGACTGCTTGAGCAACAAATATCACCCCCAGAGTAAGGCATGTAATAGTCTGCAAGGTCACAAACAGTCAGTCCAACATCAGGAGAACACTGAACAACAATACTGTGCATGAAAGGGCTGCAAGAGTGCTCTCCAAATAGAAACCAATTAGAAAAATATTTTGTGGCTGGATGAGCACAAAATAGAACTTTCTGGTTGAAATGAGAAGGGTTATGTTTGAACCTAATCCCGTCTGTAAAACATGGTGGTGGTAGTATCATAGTTTGTGCCTGTTTTGCTGCATCTGGAGCATGACAGCCTGCCATCATCAATGGAACAATTAATTCTGAATTATACCGCAAATTCTAAAGGAAAACGTCTGGACATCACAAAAGTCATACTACTAAAGGATGAATAAAGAAGAATACAGTTAATGTTTTGGAATGGTCAAAGACCTGACATTGACCCAGTGGAAACTAAATGTTGCCTAAATGTCTATATCTTTAATAATAAAATGTCCTGTGTGTGTACATACATACACCAATCACCCAAACCATTAAATCCACTGACAGGTCAAGTTAATAACATTGATGATCTGGTAACAGTGGCAATGGGGTAAATATATTAGACAGCATGTTTACAAGAGGCAGCAAGTTTTATACAACTCGCTTGTGAGCTGCAGTTTATTATTTAAATTTTTTTTATGAAAATGTTTATGGGCTCTTTGTTATTAGGGCTATCACAATATTATATTTTCTCTACAGAATTATCTGATAATAAAGATTTTGGCATTTCTGACATTGGCATGCTGAAATTTTATCATTTACATTTACGCCGTTTAGCAGACACTCTTACCCAGAGCGACGTACTGGTGCTTTCTAGTCTGCAAATAAAACCTGTTACACCAGTAAACCTAGAAAACTCCACTCTGGTGGGGCACAAGCCCACAACCTTTAAATGACATTTTGCCGCAATATAGAAGTCTAATGTGCTATACATTGCACACTTATCACTCATGCATGTAAAATTGCTTCTTGCCTTCTGCCCTTTTAAAATCACACACAATAATTCAGTGGCTCAGTTTGAGCCATTCCTTGGTGAATTTGCTAGTGTGCTTAGTATCATCATCCTGTTGAGAGGTCCAACTCTGATTTGACTTCAAGTTTTGGACAGATGGCCTCACATTGGGCAGTGGTGTCCTAGTGGTTAGGACACTGCCTTTGGGACCTGAAGGTCGCAGGTACGAGTCCCAGCCCGGGCACTACTGAGGTTCCCTTGAGCAAGGTACCATCCTGTTCCACTTCTCCCTGGGTGCTGTTGATAGCTGCCAGTTCTCCACACGTGCACGTGTGATGGGTTAAATGCAGAGGTCACATTTCATTGTGGTGCTTGAGTGTGTTCATAATGACAAAATAGTCACTTTCACTATATAACATATGTATTGCTCAGGACCAAAGCATTGGGTAATAACCACCATGAAGCAGCTAGAACACAACATTTTCTTAGTGAAATGTATATACTACAGGTCGATAAATATTCATAATGTCATTTTACTGGAATGTCATGATCTGCTTTACATGGATCTCAAGTTCATATATACATACAGGCAAAGGTAAAGCCATGTGTCATGTGTTGTATAATGTGTGGGTTCAGTGTCTCTTCCACTGACAGTGTTTATGAAAGGTGCAGTTTGAGTGTGGTAAAGTGAAAGTGGGTGTTGAGTAAAGTAGAGCTGCTCTGTAAGGACCAGTGTTTCAGTCTACTGGTCATATGTCTGAGGTTTTCCTCCACAGACTCAGTCATTGTATCACCCTCATAAGAGCTTTTCTGTTTGTGCGGTTTGTTCTTCACCCCTCTGCCCCTGACTCATCTCCGAACTTCGCAGAGGAATGAGGGGCATCTGTGTCTGTAATATATATATATATATATATATATATATATATATACACACACACACACACACACACACACACACACACACACACACACACACACACACACACACACCAATCAGCCATATCATTAACACCACCTGCCTAATACTGAATAGGTCTTGTAGTGCACCACTACTAGTGTTCTGACCCCTTTCTATCACAGTCAACATTCACTTTTTAAACCACAGTAGCTCTTCTTTGGGATCTGACCAGACAGGCTAGCCTTCATGTCCCAAATTAATCAATGAGCCATGGGTGCTCATGACCCTATCACCGATTCTACAGTTGTCCTTCCTTGAATCACTTTTGGTGATTCAACTTCAAAAACGAATTGTTTACTTGCTGCCTAATATATCCCAACCCCCCAACCCCCCAACCCCCAATGATCTAGTTTTGTAATGCAAAACTAGATCATCAAAGTTATTCACTTTACCTATCATACAAATCAGTGGTACATTTTGGAACTGGTTACATGTGACACCAAATTTCCTCATTTAAAGAATGGACAATATTTGTAACAGTATGGGCCCTTTAAAAACTTTTTGTGTTATTTAACCTAGATAAAACATTTGGTGGTTCCCTAAACATACAGTGCCTCTACGTGTGGGTCCTGGCATGAGAAAGCCCAGATGTAGATCAGTGATCCAGTCACAGTCACTGAGAGTTCTGGCTGTGTATCACTACGATGTACTAAGGGATAAACATAGTCCCAATGCAGCTCTATTGGCTGCTGGGCAAACAGCGCCCCCTCAAGGCCTAACTGTCCAAAACGGTTCTGTCTGGGTTCAGGGCATCACTGATGACAAAATAAATCCCATGACATTTGGACAAGTGCAAACAGACAGTTAAGCATGCACACACATCAGACTGTTCATTGTATTTGATGACACTTGCTTCAAGGGAGAAATAGGGAGGGTTCAGCGTTGCTGATGCTGGTGCCAGACCAATACGTGAGATGCACACTCGCCCACAGATACACACAAGCACACATGGGGTGAGAGACAAGACTAGACAGAAATAGCTCAGCATTTGTACATACCAGACAGAAAATATCTGAATTAGCAAAATTCTCCTTGCCCAGCAAGTCTGACTGTTATGCAATCAGTGACTGCAGAGGTTTGGAGTGATCCCTGTATTCCAGCACTGAAGTCAGCAGAACTCTTCCCTTCACATTAAATCATCTCTGTTTGACAGATGTTGTTCTCTTGTCCCTCTCGGTTTTGTGCTCATCTAAGAGGGTGAAGGCTATCGCTTCCTCTGAGTCACATGAAGTCAGCCATCCCATCTTTCCAAACTGCTGTAAACTCAAAGGCGGTGGACAGCTCAACTGCATCACTCATTGTGGCTGAAGGGGCACCAAATTAGTGTAATGACTGTATAAAAAGATGGATGACGTGGCTCCATGCTCTTCCATTCTGTAGAAATGAGGCCAAAATTCCTCTGACGTCATCTCACATTGGAGCCAGACTTGTGCAGTTAAGATGAGAGTGGATTTCAGGGTACACCTACTAATTGTGTAGGCCTGTCCTCTTCTTCCCCTCTCTCTTGCTTCAACTTGAAGCAACTTAAAGCAAGAGTACCAGAGGAAGCAAGTCTACAGAATGTGATTTTTTGGAAATTCAGTTTGTCCGGTAAGGGTAATATATCTGAAGGGTGGGATAGACTCTCTTGGCAAACAGTACTGAGCTGCTCCACATCATGAACTGAAAGGCAGAGCTGCAGACAGTGCAGCCAGTCTCTTCCAGCAAAGTCTGGCACAGGTGTAACTTTTCCTCCTTAGGATAAAGTACAATAACTAATAACTAATTTGTGGGGGCAAGAATAAAATGTGAGTTATCAGCAAAAGGAAAACTAACACTTTGAATTAGACACTTTAGACTGAAAGACTAAAGGCCAGAAAGCTGACAGGGCGAACAGGCTGCTTTTTCACTGAAACACATTAGGATGGGTAGAGTTACACATTGTACTGCAGCCAGCCTTTAGGGGCGCTAGACTCACTTTTTAGAGCGGAGATTCTGTCCACCTTTTTATACATTCGTTGATTTTGTCCAGTTCTACCCTTCCTCCCCCATCAAACAAGAAATTGGTCAATCTTCCCTTAAAAAAATCATTCACACCCCCTCATCAAAAATCAGTAACCAATAACCAGGTTTGTTATGTAAGTTAAAAGACACCCATGCTGGCTAGAATTCCTCTAATAAGGGGGAGAGGGAGGGCCATGCTATCGGCTCCTATCTAAGCCAATTGTGCACTGTTGGACTTCTGGCCATGAATGTCTTTGGTCGCACCAGGGATTACATTTGTTATTTCTTGATGATGGGACCAAGACATTTGGTGTGTGTTAAACTCTCTCAAATGTCAAATTCACATATTGCAAGTGCATCAACTAAGGTTTTGCACTGCACTTGTGCTCGTATGTACACCTAGCCCTGAGATGCCATCCCCTGAACATTGAGACTACAATAATTAATTTGCTAGGACATACTTGCTAACTAGTTAGCTAACTTAGCCATTGTGTACAGGTGATTAGATGTGTTTTAATGACAGTTTCTAAGCTACTAAAGTGAAAGTGACTATTTGTTATTGTGAACACACTCAAGCACCACAACGAAATGTGACCTCTGCATTTAACCCATCA
>JBBPDA010109838.1:0-10028 GCA_037974385.1 Arnoldichthys spilopterus
TGTTCCTACAGCCTCTGCTGCATTATTAGCACAGTGCTGTAGAGCAGGAAGTAGTGCTGTATATCACTATCACACTGGGGAGGAAAAGGCCAGAAACACACACACAGTGAGATCATGAGCCCAAACAGTAGAAGAGAAGAACTGGGCAGTAGATTCAGTTCATGGAAGAGCAGCACAGTCTCCAGACTTCATCTGGTTTGGGATGAACTGGACTACATTAATTGTTAGGGTTTCATTTATTTCCTCTGCTTCAGGAAAGCTGTAAGTGAACCAGATCCTTCATTTCTGAACAAAGCCTGTTTTCCATAAAATTTACATGATTGATTTTGTTTTTGGTGATTGTTTTACGATTAAAAACAACATTGAAAAATGTAGTTGTTCTAAAACTTTTGACCAGTGTTGTGTATATAGATGGACTTTCCGAGTGTAAATTGCTGGTCGGATGATCCTCCGATGCCTCATTCCTACTTGTACATACCCATTTGATCCCATGCAACATTCGCGATCAAATAAGCGCTGATCTGATGTGTGTGTTCATCCTTCCATAGGGAAGAAATCCCATCTGAGGAAAACCAGCGAGAAGAAGCCGCCCACTAAGGAGTCCATAGCCAGGCTGCAGCAGTCGCCCATCTGGAAGATGGAGAACGAGTTCTACGAGTTTGCGCTGGAGCAGTTCCAGTTCGCCCGTGCCCACGCGGTCCGGGAAAAGGACGGAGAACTTTACCTCCTGGCGCAGAACTTTTTCTACGAGAAGATCTACCCAAAAACGACGTGAGGCGCGGACGTCGTACTCTAGTGCCATAATAGTGTTGTCATTTTCACAGGAGAGGGAGAACTCGGCCCAGTGTCGCGCCACCTGGACCCGCCACTGTTTGGGCCACATGAGGCAGCTGAGCATCATGGGATTCTGAGGTGATTTCTAAGGTGCTGCTTCAGACGCATGACAGACTGTTGATGCGACGCAAACTTAGAACATGGGATACTCATCTATGGCTGTGGGCTTTGTCAATGTGCCACAGCACCTGATTTCATCACAGGACTATCTGACCTGAAAATACAGTTCCTCATTAGGGATGCGCCGGTATAGGAATGTTGGGCTGATGCAGATATCTGATATTTTCCATGTACGTACACAAATCTACCTGGATTAGCGTTAAAGAGAGGTATTTATTTCGGTAGGGTCACAAATGCAGTAAAGAGAATAAAATATTTAAAATTTTTTAGCCTCACCTAAAGAAACCAGTCCGGCGCGGATCGTTTTTCAGCCCGACAATACCAGTACGATTCCTATGCTTTCGGGCATCCCTACTAAATAGATGCGTTGTGTGTGAATAGCCTGTTCATTGTTAGCCATGTTGGCATTTTTGGTGACGTTTTTGCTGAGTCAGTGGTGTCTAGTAGTGAACTCGAGGTACCTGGCGACACCACAGCTTCAGGTCACTGAACTCGTCCTCATGCATCATCCAAAACACACAACCTCATTTCAACACGTTCTTAAAAATAAAGGTGCTAACATTTCCCTAAATAACCTTTAAACAAACGGTTCTTTCATGCACAACGATCAGCCAGAACATTAACACCATCTGCCTAACACTAAGTGTGTCCCTCCTGCTGCTGAAACAGCTCTGACTGTGCTGAACTGTGTGTTCTGACCCCTTTCTATCAGAGTCAGCATCACTTTCTACACCACAGTAGCTCTTCTGCGGGATCAATGAGCCTTCGGTGCCCATGACCGTGTTGCTGATTCACCAGTTGCGTTTCCTTGGATCACTTTTGGTAGGTTCTAACTACTGCGCACCTAGAACACTCCACCTGCCCTGTTGGAGATGCTCGGACTCGATCGTCTAGAACATCACAATAAGGCCCTTGTCAAAGTGGCTCCTGCTTTCAGCGCATCAACTTTAAGAACTGACAGTTCATTTGCTGCCTCTGACAGGGGCCACTGTAATGAAGTGACGAGAGTCCGTGTTCTTCACTTCACCTGTCCGTGGTGTTAATGTTATGGCTGATTGGTTTGCAGTGTCTTTAAAGGAAGTGGCTGAAGAACGTCCACATCATAAAGGCTCTACCTATGTAAAGGCAGAGAACCGTTTAAGAACCTGTATTTTTAAGAACCCAAAGGCCCTGTGGCTTTGAACCTGTGCTGCTGGAGTTTAGACACACAAGTGTTCTGGAATGTTCTACTGTATTAGAACATTGTTCTCACTCAGTTCTGTACCTTTTCTTTTGGGATTGTTTCTTTACTTTTATTGTTGTTAGATGTTTTGGCTTTTCCGTTGCTCTGTCTTGCTGAGTGGAGAATGTTTATCGCTCCTCGTTGTGTATTTAGGATTTTAGAGCGTGCGGAAGACTATAGATGACTACTAACCTGCTCCCGAATCTCATGAAAACACAGCCTGCAGTGACTGATATTTCCCAGAGGCCCAGTGACTGAGTTTCAGTAGTAATACATACAGGCGGCTGCTGAGTGGTTCAGTGGTTTAAGCGCTGGCCCTACCATCTGACCCATAGACGGGAGTCCAAGACCACACAATAGGCCTCGCTCTCTGGGGGGAAGGATGGCCATCCTTCTCTCCCATCACTTAGCGTAGTGCTAGCCAGTTTGGGTGTTTTATTGGCTCACGCAGTGGAATAGGCAGTCCGCTCTTCCTCCAAGCTCGTCATGCTATCCAGTGAAGTTTCAGTATTAGCAGTTGGACAAGAGCCGGTGGCTCCACATGATTTGGAGGAAGCATGTGCTCACCCTCACCCTCCCAGTGCTGGTGGTATCAGGTGATGAGAAAAATCAAGGTAAAATCAATTTTAAAAAGTGCATAGAGCAGAATCAAGCCTTTATTGAGTTTTAAGAAGTTGGATGGACAATGTGATCAATAATTACCATGAAAAATTGCTTTTCAAAGCACATTGCGGGTGTTGACTTGTAGAGCATTGGAGAAGAAGTGGAAAGCTTAGCACTTCTGTCTAGGAAGTTCAAATTTAATGTAATTCACCTTAAAGGAGGTTTTTGCTACCAGCACTGGAAGTGTGAAGGCTAACGAATTTACTGGCTAACACCATGCTGAGTGATGGGGGAGAGGAAGGGCCGTCATTACCACCTAGAGAAAAACGTTGTGCTGTTGGACTTCCAGGTACAAATGGCTGTGGCATCACTGAGGACTGAACTCTCAAACTCCTGACAATGTGGCCAATGCTTAGATGTTTCTTAAATTATTCTTTATGTAATTGAGCGATTATGACGGCTCTATAAGTTCAGCCATATCACCCACCTCTACTTCAGGCCTGGCCAGGAGGCCCCTCACACCAGTGGTTCTAACCTTGGTCCTCTTGGGCTGGATGGTCCACATTTTTTGCTTGTGATGTGTGGGGCAATGGTTCCTCACAGTTCATCACAAGAACGGCTTGTTAATAAGCTAATTGCTGGGATTGGGGGTGTTGGGAGCAGGGGGACCAGGGCTTGGGAACCAGAGGAAAAATGAGGGCCGAGGGCCACTGTCTCCCCAGTCTTACCTAATCTGAGATTTCAGCTCTATTTACAGGTTTTTCACCTCTTGACCTGTTCAAATTATGTGAAATTATTAACAATAATATATGCAGGTGTTCAACTTCTCTGTTGCTACAGCGGCTTTCCATCAGTTGGTGCAGGGTCACAGTGTATTTCCACTTCCTTTATCCACTCTTTCAAATTAAAAGCCCTCTGCAACTTCTGGACATTTCATAGAGCGTCGATAAATCGAACCCCACTTACACAACATCAAGAAATCAAACCCCATCGACTAATCACACAGACTTTGGGGCCAATGATCTTATTCAAAGTACTGAATTTGTGTAAAAACTCCAGGTTTGAATGTTTACCGGTTCAGACACATCAGTGTAATGAAATCTTGTCGCTGTTTTTGGGGAACTCTTTGAACCGTCACTGCTCAGACATGCGGTTCAGTGGTGCCAGTTTACATTCGAGTGCAACTGTTGAATGGCTTTGTCATTTACATGATGCCGTAAACTTTACTTGGGTTATTTAAGTCACAGCTTACATTGGGTGTGAGGCAGAGACCCATGGACTTTGCTCTTCTGGATGTGTGCCTTCCTGTGAAATGCAGAACTCTTGTGTATAAATGATGACGTGTTTAATTAAAAATCTTTACCACTGGGATTCATCACCGGATCTGATCTGACCAATGCAGCGGTACGAATCACCGATGTAGCAGATGTGTCCAATGAGGTCTCATTAAAGCATTTTTACTCTATTATGAAGTGTCTGTCTGGATTCCTACAGTGGTTCAACAAGAGAAAGTTTCTCAGATTTATCAATCTTCCCCGAAATTCAGTGTAAACAGAGCGATCCATTGGTGTGAGCTGGTTCACACTGGGATTTCTTTACAGTGGTGGTGAATAGAACCAGACGTCACGTCTCCAACACTATCTATTATACTTCCTCTCCATCCCCACTGAAGCTCTACGTGTCTCTGAGTGTTTCTATGGGATGTTGATGATGGATTGAACTAAATCACTTTGGGGGACTATTTTACCTCACAACGCCCTACACATATCCCTCCACCATGGATAGGTTCAGTATTAGGCCCAAAAGCTCCTTCAAACTCTGGTAGAACAATGTGTCAGGCATCAGGCAGCATCTTTCTCACCATCTCATGTCTGTGGGGAGCTTTTAGAGGAACCAGACGTCTGGTTCCATTCACCACCACTGTGAACTGTTCTGACCAACACCAAACCCGCTCTGAACCACTCAATTATGCAGAGAATTTGGTCCAGTGTCCTTACTCCAGTGTATTCCCTGCTTCTCACACTGACGCCACACTGAACCGTTTTTGTGATGTCATGAAACATATTTGCATATATCCATACATAGTTTTAGCCCCGCCCACTTACGTTCAGATTTTCAATCATTTTCCAATTGAGGTGCCATGGCTACACCATAAATGGGCATGTCATGCTGACAAGCCCTCCAAGTGTGGCTAGCCCCCCACAGTGATGTGGAAGACTGATCTCCAGCTGTAGGAAGCGTTTGGGTGCAGCTGCTCCTAAAGGCGGCACAACCAGTCATGTTTTGTGTGCCCTCCTGTACCCATTGTCTTCTATATCGCATGAGGATCTGAAAGTGCAACAAAATATGTAAAAATAGTGGAAATCTCGAGGGGGCAAATACTTTTTCCCCCTATTTTTGTCTGTTATCAGTTGAAACCAGCTGAATGTTCATGTTAATGACCTGGAAAGCCAGAGCGAGTGTCCTGTTGTGTCTGATGGCACACACGTCGGGAGGGAAACATGATCACGGACTCACATCACTGTAATGTCAGAGTTAATAATGTAAATAATCCATAATTCATTCAGTCATTGCGCTCGTCCTTGTCTCCCTGCTGTCCCTGAGCGTATGGACACATTGCATGATGGGAACAGATACTGAGCCCTTTCAGGGAGATAATTTTTCTAATTAGTGCTGTAATGAAGGCTCAGGTTTCCAGTTGTGTCTAAGGCCTCCGGACGGTCATCGTCCATGGTTTAGTGTGTTCCACAGCTTTGCCCTCGGAGTAAAAGTCCGATTGAGCTGTCAGCCAATGAAGAGGTCACTCGGACGAGCCCTTTCTGTCTTTTCATGGCCAATTAGGCCTCATTTAAATATTTAATGAGCACGTCAGTTGTCTGGAGGACTTAATTAGCGACAGACGACACGACTGAATGTAGAGGAGGGAATATTCACATCTACTATCAGTTCATGATCCTTAAAATCTTCTTCAAAATTGTTTTGTTCCCAAATTTTTCCACATAATTAAGTGGTTCCGAATGAGTTTGTTGTGGGTCAGGACTGTTCACAGTGGAGGTGAATGTATCCAGACGTCTGGTTCCTCTAAAAGCTCGTCGCAGAAAGTTCTTATATTGAAATAAGTGATGAAGACGCTGCCTGATGCCTGAGACATTGTTCTACCAGAGTTTGGAGAAGATTTTGGGCCTAAAACTGAATCCATCCATGGTGGAGGGATACGTGCAGGCGTTGTGAGGCAAATATAGTCCCCTAAAGTGATTTAATTCATACCATCAACAACATTCCACAGAAACACTCAGAGACACGTGGAGCTTCACTGGGGGTGGGGAGGAGAGAACATGGCTCTATTAGTGTTGGAGATGTGACGTCTGGTTCCATTCACCACCACTGTAACGAAATCCCACTCTGAACCATTACACACCAAACCCACTGTGGATGTGGGAGACTGAGTGAAGGAGTAGGTTTGTCCTGGGCTGGAGAATGTTCAACAGTTTGGAAGTAGTCTCAGGGCCCGTCACAGCTGGATGCAGATTGGCTGACGGTCTAGTGATGTCACCTGCGAAAGGGAGGTTAAAGACGCCTCTTGGACGGTGCGAGGATTAGCTTAGCAGTGGATTGCCCATTGTTCCAGATTGTTGGTGTATTCCAGGCAAAGCAGCTTCAGCGCAGGGATGAACTAAACTACTGGACTCGCCACCAGTCAGGACTCACCACTCTGTACTCAAATGACTGTGGATCTACAGAAAAGGTGAGCACATTCACCACAATTACATAAACAATTGTATACAATTGTGCCTGTCAGAACCTTGTATCTCCATTTTTGTCATTTTTTTACATTTTAATAGGATTTTAAAACACCTGCTGACATTTACACTGTGTTAAACACGGTTTGTGCTTGTCTTGTAAAGTTGCCATTTTGGAGGTACAGCGTTTTCTGTCTTGACAGCAAAGACATGTAAGACAATTCTTATTATTAAAAATAATGTAATCATAATTTAATAATAATAAATATTATAAATAATGTATTTATAATAATAATAATAATAATAGTGGTAGCAGTAGTAGTAGTATTAAATAATAATAATTAAAATATATATATATTTTTTTTATAATAAAAATACAAATTTAAAACATTTTTTATTTAATTACTTTTAATAATTCACAATTCTTTATTTACAATAATAATAATAATTATTATTATTATTATTATTATTTTAAAATGTATTACCATTTTTATTATTTTACTTTACTTTACTAAAAGTATTTTATTTTATTAATTATTATTAACTCTTAAGTTAAATCACTTTAATCAATCTTTCATTAAGTTAAAAAAGTCAATCCTCAATTAAAGTAAATGACTTTTATATAAATATTGTTCTATCTTTGTGTAATTATGTTTATTTGTGTTTATTCTAATTTTGTTTAGTGTTTTCCCAAAATCCTCTGAGTGTAGTGTAGTGGGTAACCCTGCTGTTCACCACGCAGAACACCGGGCAAAACTCACTGCACTACACCAGTAAGCGTCCTTGGGCAAGACTCCTAACAGCACGTTCCAGGATTTAACTGGACAAATGGCCGAGAGAGCATCACACTGAATGCTCTCTCTCTACCAGTTGAGAGTATCTTGAGCACCGGGCCATGTCGAACAATCCTTGGCTCAGCTATGACCTTCACGTATCTCCTCTCTCGTTAGCGCCACCTCTGTCACACCGAAGCGGTGTGTCGGGTGTGGACACATGATATTTGACCAGTTCCTGCTCTTCGCTCTGGATGGATACTGGCACTGCTGCTGCCTTACTTGCTCCTGCTGCTGTGTCCCGCTGGCACAGATCGGCTCCTCCTGCTTCACCAGGGGCGGCATGATCCTCTGCAGGAGCGATTATATCAGGTACTGACGCTCTCAGAGGTGAAGGGGTGATGGGGCCCAGGACAGTCCAGTGTATTGGTTTGTTTATGGTGTGTTTGGTATTGCAGACTGTTTGGTGAGGGTGGAGTGTGTAGAGGCTGCAGTAGCTCCATCCCGGCTGGAGAGATGGCGATGAAGGCGAAGAGCTACATGTTCCATATGGAGGTGGTATCAGCCCTCAGTCACTGGTTCACCTGCTCTGTTCAGAAGTGTGCAGTGACATCAGCCTAGTTTGGTAACAGTGGTCCATGGGCGGGGTTGGGTGGGTGGGATGTTCTCCCTCTCCTCCCATCACTCGTCATGGTGCTAGCCAGCATGCTGGACTTGGTGGGTGTGTTAAACTGTCCGATGGCATATGTTGGCAGCAGTTTCAGGGGGTGTGGTGGCTGGATTTGGGAGGGCAGACATGCAGGCCTTCACCATCCAAAGGTTGATGTCGTGTAGTGGGGGGAGGGCCCAGCTTGTGGGTGAAACAGTGATCAGCCATAACATTAACACCACTGACAGGCGATGTGAATAATTTGCTCTCTTGTTATTTCATTACACTGGCACCTCTCAGGGGGTTGGGATATATTAGCAGAAAGTGAACAGTCAGTTCTTGAAGTCAGTGTGCTGGAAGCAGAATGGAACATTCAATATTTAATAGGCTGTGCTTCAGCATCAGTTCATGAGTGGTTCCAAGCAGCAAGCACAAGGTGGGTGTTTCAAATAAAATGGCCAGTGAGTGGACGCACAAGGTGGGTGTTTCTAATAAAGTGGCCAGTGTGCAAAAGAACACACTCAGGCACCACAAGGAAATGTGACCTCTGCATTTAACCCATCACATGTGCACACGTGGAGCAATGGGCAGCTACCAACAGCGCCCGGGGAGCAGTGTAGAGGGGCCGGTACCTTACTCAAGGGAACCTCAGTAGTGCCCGGGCCGGGACTTGAACCTGTGACCTTCAGGTCACAAGGGAAATGTCCTAACCACTAGGCCACCACTGCCCACCCATAAAAAGGCCAGTGAGTGGAAGCACAAGGTGTTTCTAATAAAGTGGCCAGTGAGTGGACGTATAAGGGGTGTGTTTCTATTAAAGTGGCCAGGGAGTGTGGACTGACAGGTGTTTTCTTTTTTGCAGTGTTTCGTTTGCTCCATCTGCAGTAAACAGCTTGTGCCCGGTGATCGGTTCCGCTGTGACAGTGGAACACTGTTCTGCGATCAGGACAGACCGGCTGCAGCTAAGGCCAGCGAGAGAAAACCCTGCAGTCTGCGCCAGGTCCTCGGTTCACCAGGTCACACATCTGAGAATGTTAAAGCGGAGCATTTATTGGACAGATAACATCCTCTGTGTGAAAACTATCAGCAAAGTTCTTCTCTTGCTTACGGCGATCACTCACTTTCTCTGGGCCAAGGAAGAATGAAATGTCTCCCTCTAGTGGCTGGGAGTGTAGATGTTTATTGATCCTGGAGGAAATTCTTGAAATGCATGTTGGGTTACCATGGAGAACCTGCCTTTTTGAGTGTGATGTCCTGTAGAAGAAGTGTCATTAAAGTTAAACTGGTCGCTCTCCAGGCCAAAAAAACTTTACAGTTTCTTATATTTGAGATTTAAAAAAAGAATGTATTTACATATAACCGCAATACCGGAAAACGTTTTGTACATAATTTGCAATTCTCAACACATCAAATGTTTAAACTGAGTAAATGTACCGTTTTAAGAAAAAAAACATGAAAGTCTCAGAAGTAAAGATGGGCAGAGTTTCACCAGTCTGCTGTGAAGACTTTGAATCTCTCATCATCTACAGTACATAATATTGTCAAAAGATTCTGAGAATCTGGAGAGATCTCTGTGCATGAGACAAGGCTGAAAATACTGGATGTGATTAATATTATGGTTTCGTTCGTTTTCTGAGCTGCTCCTATTACTGGGTCATGGGGGAGCCGGAGCATATGTGTGTGTGGGTATTGTTGAGTGATTAAAATTGTATGTAATTAATGATGTTTTGTGATTATTTTATCTAAACTCATTGTGTTTATCAGTATTTGCCATAAAGCAAAATACATCAATAACAACAATAATAATAGTAAAGCAGAAGAATCTTCGAAGCATATGAGATGTGAGTTGTGTATTGTAAGCTCCTCCCACTTTGCTGACCTTTCACCCCAGGAACTGCAGAAGCTGAGGAATCTGTAGTTCCATCCCCACATTCACACTCAAATCCTGAATCACAGACAAATAGACAGACAGATAGACAGATGGACGGACGGACAGACAGACAGACAGACAGACAGACAGACAGACAGACAGACTGACTGACTGACTGACTGATTGATTGATTGATTGATTGATTGATTGATTGATT
>JBBPDA010109839.1:0-10027 GCA_037974385.1 Arnoldichthys spilopterus
TAGCCCATCTTATCAGCCCACATTCGGGAACTTTTGATCTGAGTGCCCGTCTGTAGACCACCTGCTATGGAATGCATATGGGAGTTTTAAACTGGCCTGAAAATTAAGGGGCATTTCAGTCAGAATCGCTAATGTTGCTAACAGTGGATGAATGTGAGTAGCTAGCACATGCTGGCATTAGCATTACATTCATGTTGGCATGTTTTGCAGCTAAAACTGCAGCTGCTTCATGTGCTGTTTGGCAGAAGAGTTGGGTGTGAACAGTAAAGGTCTGGTCATGCTTAAGCTCCAGTCATGGTGTGAAAGCATTTTTCACCATAAAAGGAGCATATAACCTCTGTTAGCTCTTCTAGCCTGATATTCTGTATTAAAGAGGTTCATCTGAAAATGCTACCAATGCAGATTCAAATGCTGAATTCCAGAAAGTTACTAACAATACACCAACTGTGCCATATCATATCTATGGGACTCCTCAGTTTGACAGACCTCTGCAGTTGTGTCATTGTTCTGTAGTCAGTGTCACACTCATATTAGAGACTCCAGGGCTGTGGCTGAGTAGTCTGTTTAGCTTAGGAAGGTTCCTAACTGAGTGAAATGACCCAGAATTTTCAAGTGGCAGCCAAGATAAGAGCTGATGGAATTCTCTAAATGCTAAGGAAAGGGTCTTCAGTGCTTGCTTTCTTATCTCCTTTAGCATAGGATGCACTGGGCCATTCTTCACTAAAGGAAAGGAGATAACTCTGTACCACAGTTCCTTACAGCGCACTATTCAGCCGTTCATGAAAACAGTCAACATCACCAGTAAAGATGAACAGGACTGAAATTTTTTACTAACTAATAGAGTACAAAAACTATGACAAAAATATGTTGCTGTACAAATTTAACATTTTTAATCAAAGAGCACAGAACAAATAGTTAGTGTTACAGAGTTTGTACAGTTTTGTTTGTGGCTTCTGTTATATTTCAACTGGTTATGTCTAAAGTCTATGTAAAAATATAATATTTTTATATTATTTATAGTGGCAAAACAGGTGAATTTATATCTGTCCCAGAAAGTTCTAGCAGCTCCAGAAAATTCTGGAAAATTCTGGACAGTTTTAACAGTTCTATATTCTGAAAGTCTACCTAGCAATTAAAAAGAATGGAAAATGTTCATGAACAGATACATTTCAAAATGTCATTGTCCTAAACAGAAGCTTGAAGAAGTTTTTGTGGAAGTACAGCCATTTTAGACATAAGGGAAAAACTCTTTGTACCCAAAAATAAAATAGAACTCTGTTGTAATGTAGTGTAATCCTAAGGGTAGATGATCTTCCTTAAAAATCATATTGCAATCTTTTTAACACAGAATCATGATCTGACCTATGATCTTTTCTGAACTATCCAGACTAAAATAAGAACTTCTCTGTTGGTACCGTTCAGAAGACAACATTGCATTAAGTTAAACTTGATTTTAAATATTAAAGTTGCAATCATCAGTCAATAAGATAAGACAACCATTAAATAAGACACATTTTTCAAATACTCAATGATTCTGTTGGTTGGTGAATGTACAATTATTACTAACCATCAAAGTTAAATGTGAAGGTAGCAGGAGAAACACTGGTAGCGGAACAAATCACAATTTCTACGATTTACTTGAAAAGTAGATTGTGAACATCTTTAGGATTGATCCCCATTTAAAATCATCAGGTTGGTCACTCCTAAATAATCACGTCAAATCATATACACTCAAGGCAAAGCATCTAAAGTTCACTGTAAGGATCTAAATAGTCCATCTTTGGAACCCTTCATTATAGCAAATCCACAGGAGGAACATCCTCCTTTACAAAATTACATCGTATTAGTCCTTTTGAATTTTCCTCCACATCTTTACTTAACCTCGCTGATGTTTTTTTTAACCAGGTCAAGGAGAATTGGTTAGGAAAAGGCATAGAGCATATTGTTTAAGATGGCTTTCTCTATGAGAAAAATGAATGGCATTTTCAAACAGCTGCTATTGTGACCTGTTGTAAACAAAAATGCCCAAACCTGATATGATTTACTGTATAAATATTTTTCCTCCAAATGTCACTGGATCTGAATTTTGAGGTTGTGAAAGAACTGAAATATGAATGTTGCTGCATGAGGAATGATGTTTCTGACATCTCTTGCATCAGGTGAGCGCAGATTGAATCTTCACTGTTTTTCTGCTCATTGGAGCAAATCAGACCATCTACACAGGCTTTCATGACTTGCCTTCAGTTAGATGCAGTTTGGGAGGGCATCAAAAACTATTGCCAACTTTTTCTTGGCCTCAGTTTCTGACAAAGTCCAGATGAGGACAAAGAAAATGTCTTTACTGTGTTTACATGATGTTAATTTCATGTTCTGGAGGACTGGATATATCCCATGATTCTGCAGTCGGAGGGTGAACCTAGTGGTGGTTGTTATGATGTTATTTCTGGTTACGGCGCATATCAGGAAGATTTTTAACACAATGAGGTGAAGGTTTAAGTCTAATAACGACACATAATGACTTCATAATTCACCAAATTCAATGAAGGATAAAGATCAGATCCCCAAGGTTAAAACACTCCACTGCCTGATTACTGCCCCCACAGGTAAACACACAGAATTACAGTCTGGGCTGCAGGTTGGCATTAAACAGAGGCAAACAAACACAAGTGTAATGTCAAATTGAAGTCAATTAAGCGATGCTACAGAATGCAGTAGCATGCCTATGTCGCTTAGAGCCTGTGTGGACAGGGCCTTATAATATCTCAGTTGCTTTGACAGTTTTAGCCCACAGAGAAGCTGATGTTGTTATATAATAGTGTTGAAGTTAAATACACTTACTTTCTTGCAGCATTTCTCTTCTTTTTTCCCATGGAGATAACCAGCTTAGGCCCAGAGTTTTTTTAATATGGGCGTGACTCCAACAACAGAATGATGCACGACTTTAGACTTTGATTTCCCAGAGCTTTTTGTTTGCTCAACGTGTTTTCTTGTGGACTGCTGTGATGAAGAATAATTTGATGTGGATGTGGGAGATTCTGTTGTCAATGCAAAATTACATAACCAGCTTGGAATAACCCCTCTTTATTCAGAACGGGTGCATTAGCAGTGCTATTTCTTGTCAGCAGAAATGCTGTTTTATTGCTTGTTTTGTTTTAATGCAAGGGTGCCATAGCAGTCGTCGAAGCAGCATTAGCCCTGGAAACGTGCTGACAAGTCCATTATTTCTTTCTCAAGGCGGCCATTGTGCTTTCCGAGATACTCGGTTAATCTGTGCCTACTCGCATGACATGGCTGAAGGGGGTAAAAATGAAGAGAAAAGGAAAGATCAGGCCAACTGAGAATAGGCGGTTAACCAGATTAGAGTGCATGGACACCAGTCAGCGTTTCTGCCACCTCTGTGTGGGCCTGGTTGCCTTTTACTGCCGATTCAGCAGCTGGTGGATTTGTCCGCACAACAAGTAAAGCTTTAGTGGTGAAGGATCTTACACAACATCATCTCTGGCGTAGAAAAGATGAAAGTCATGTGTTGGCCAGTTCCTGAACATGATTTAGCTTTCCAAAAGAAATTGTAACCTTAAGACCTTCTTCTTTGGATACTATAATGACTCTGCATAGCGTATAAATGCTTTAGAGCCATATCGCCCCCTAGACTTCCTTTAGTAAATTGCAAACTGTTGGAATGCTGCATATGTCATAATATAATATTATCAATATAAAATATTGAGCATAATACATTATTATAGAGTTTTTAATTTTGTTCATCTTTAATAAATGACTGTTTAATCTAAACCTCAAAATCTCCACCCACTTGTGGCCTGAGAGTCTTGATATCTGTAGTTAGTCAAGTTCACCAGGATTGTCAAGATTTTGTTGGTTTGACTGTTTTTCATTTTACATGTACTGCAAGTTGTGAGGGAAAATGAATATTAGTATAACGTAAGTGGAGCTTCAGTATTTGTTTGCCAATGGACCACACTGCTTCCCAATGGACTGCTCATTTGGTATCTCTGTTTTCAGGATCGTCTTCCTCTATACATCATGCCAAAACAGCTATGTCATCTTGGCCATTTTAAGCATTTTCAGGCCAAGTCTCAAGCAAAACGTCTGGCACGCAAAACTAAAGACTAATTGATTTTAATGACTAAAAACTAGGCCTGATCAAGTTGGCTGGTAGTAATGTGCCAGCCATGCAGACTGAAGTGGTCAACGTCATAATGGCTCTACAACCAAACCATCTAAAATGTGCTAAAAGAACTAAATTTTCAAATGAGAATGTGTTCTATTAATAGAACAAATGAAAAAATGTATGTGCTAGCAATATTTATATTGTTTAAAAGAAAACAAATGTAGAAATGTTTTCAGTAAAACAATAGTAAATATAGTATAAAAAAATCTGATTCGTTAAGAAGCACATCTGCGTATTTTTGAGTTCAAACAAATATCAGTAATGATTAACAGACCATATTTTGTGCAGCCAAGTGTGTGTGTGTGTGTGTGTACATGCATTAAACTCTTTGTGAGGACCAAATGTCCTCACAATGATATAAATACAGGAAAATCTGTAAATGAGGACATTTTGCTGGTCCTCACAAAGAAATGTGCTGTTTTCTCCACAAATTAAAAAAAAATTTTTATGAAAAACTAGAATGGATTGTCTTTTGTAGGTTAAGGTTTGGGTTTAGTAATAGCATTACTGAAAAAGCTATTTTACAGAATTTACTAGAATGTACTCACGAACACCAACCTGTGTGTGTGTGTGTGTGTGTGTGTGTGTGTGTGTGTTGTAAGGTGGGGCTGCGGGACTTAAGCTGTGCTTCTCTTTAGCACAACTGAGGGTTTCATTTGCTCATTCTTGCTGATTACATGTATATTGAGGAAAATTAGCAAAAATGACTTTCATCAAGAATTCACAAAAACAATCCCAACTTCTTAGAGACTTGCATGTCTGCGTAATTATATGCTAATGAGTTGGAACCAATAAGATGCTGATTAGCTAAAAGGACTATAGTGGATGTGAATATGCATAAAAACGCATCCCTCAAATAAGTTCCTATTCATGTAGGATCATGGAAATTTGTCAGAATGCCCAGCTGAAGGATTATGTTTTTATGAGTTAAAATAAGCCAGTTTAAGGCTTGATTGATGACTTTGTTTTAAGGGAAAAACAGTTTGAAATGAAATTGGAAAATGAGGAGAATCGCACTGCGATTCTAATTAGTACAGCAAGTCAGTGAACATCTGTAGCTGTATGTCTTTATGTCTTTATGTACGTTTATATCGTTGTTTTCACTTATTTTGTGCTGTTTTTTGCTAAGTGAAAACATAATTTTAGTAATCAGTAAAACTCATCGGCCTTGACATTAATACCACCTCCTTAACATTATGTAGGTCCACCTCATGCCAGCTAAAACAGTGCTGACCCACTGAGGAAGGAACTCCACAAGACCCCTGAAGGTGTGCTGTGGTATTTGGCACCAAGAGTTCAGCAGCAGATGCTTTAATTCCTCCAAGTTGTCAGGCAGAGCTTCCATGAACTGCATTGATTTCTCCTGCAAATCCCACAGACGCTTGATTGGATTGATTTTTGAGTTAAGTGCATTTCGTTGTGGTGTGCTGCGTGCTGTGTGCTGTGGTGTGTTCACAATGACAAATAATCACTCACTGACTTATTTGACTTGGCCACTCTCCTGCATGACAAACATTTTGTCGAACTGTGATTTCAGGTTTCCTAATCTTCTTAACTGGATTCTGTTTATTTTTACTTCTGCCTCTGCTTGGACGGCATTTTCCAGGACTAGCGATGTATTACATATGCATGGCCTGTTGGTATCACTCTAACTGCTAAAATGTCACCTGTTGAAATCGATTAGAACTGAAGAAGTTGGTCCATGACAGTGCTATGGACTTGAAGTGACTGCAGTATGTTGCACTCCTATAGGTGTGTTTGTGTGCGCTTGTCCTTTTCAAAGGTCTACATGACATTCCGGATGGGTTAAACAGAGATTATCACTGGAAGTGAACTCTGTCAGCTGTGCTACTGGAGGACAAGTCATAGCTCTCAGGTTTCCAGTGCATCCGGGCAGGCCGGACATCATGTTGGGGCATGGACATGCATAGCCCTTCTTTAGTAGACATTATGCTGAATGTGATGCTCCATATCTGGTCATAAGACACCTCTGAAAATGAGACTGTAACCGACATGTGCTTTCAACCCACATCTAGAGTCACACCAATAAAGAAGCTGTCGTCAGAAGAGTGCACATTTGCTGCTTAAAATGCCTAAAACAGTAAGAAGGTTCTGGGTTAGATCACTGGGTGCCTTTCTGTGCACAGCTCTGCCCGTATTTATGTGGGTTTCCTCCCACTGTCCAAAGGCTTTAATAGGTTGATTGTTTACTCTAAATTACCTTATGTGTGTGACGGTCCTCGTCCCACGTGTTCCCTGTCTGTTTTGTTTACTTTCCCACATGTTCGTTGCCTCGTGTTCGTTTATGTTTAGCCCCGCCTCACAGCTGCACCTTGTCTCGTGTTCAGGTGTTTCGTTCCTGGTCTTGGTATTTCGTTACTTTCTCTTATTAAGTGAAGTGAAAGTGACTCTTTGTCATTGTGAGCACACTCAAGCACCACAACGAAATGTGACCTCTGCATTTAACCCATCACACATGTACATGTGGAGCAGCGGGCAGCTACCCACAGCACCCGGGGAGCAGTGTAGTGGGACGGTACCTTGCTCAAGGGTACCTCAGTGCCTGGGCCAGGACTCGAACCTGCGACCTTCAGGTCCCAAAGGCAGTGTCGTAACCACTAGGCCACCACTGCCCACACCTCTCAACTAAAGTACTTATCTGGCACTTCCAAACTGGCTTCCAAACAACCCACATTCATTACAATGTGTGTTTGTGTGTGTGTGTGTGTGTGTGTGTGTGTGTGTGTGTGTGTGTGCATGTTTGAGTGGTTTTCTGTCTATGTTTTGCCGTGTCATGGGTTGGCCTCCTGTCCTGGGCTCCAGTTTCCCCACGACCCGAAACTGAAGAAGCGGTTTGGACAATGAAAGTGCCTGAAACAGCTTTATGGGGGTTTTGTTCAAGCAAATGCCTACATTTTTACATCAGGGTATCCAATGTAAGATATAAATGTGATGTCTCATGCTGGTGGGGTTCAAGATCGGTCAGCACGCTTGTATTCTTGCAAAAGATTGGTTTATTCAAGAGACAGCAAAGTTACACAAATGTGGGCATACATGACAAAGGTGTTAGTCAAAAAGGAAAAGAAGTTTCTCCAAGAGGAGAAGGCCTCAAAGGTAGAAGTGAGCAGCACAAAGAGCCACAAGGGTCTGTAATCTCTGCCTTGGAACAAAAACCAGGACCTTAAATATGTTTGTCTAGTTAGGAATCAGTTGAAACCAGTCTGTCACCCCATGTGGCATTCCAGATGCGTCAGGTAGCTTCTGTCCTTGGTGCCACTGCCTCGGCCCGATAGTGTGATTGACGTAATCTAGCAGAAGGATGCATAACCTGGCAACACTCAGGTTATTCAGCATTGTAGGAAGATCGTTGGACCTTTGGTTCCCAGACAGTATGAGGCCTAGGAATAAAGCAGCTGTATTAAAGAGGGTTATAAGCGTTTGAGGGTCTGGGACAGCTGTGGCCGCAGGTCTTAGGAATGTGGGTAACCTAATGGAGATATCAAATGATATGCTTCAGATTAGCACGTCTTACAGATTTTTATGTTGCTGATGTTTTTCCCTGACTTTGTTACATCAGTCACTTCTCAGCTGTCAGCTGATTTGAACTCACCGGGCGTCACTGGGGTATGAGATGTCACAAACAGATGCCTGTTTTAAAGGGAAGGGTGCCGTAATGTTCTTGTTGATGTTGCACACAGTATTGCACTTTGAATTAGGTAAGATGATGGCTGCTGTCAGCCGCAGGCTATAGCCCTGACGTTAGGACATTGTGGGACATAAGAAAAATGCATAGTGTATCTTAAGGGAAAAACAACCGCCTTTTAGTAGCTGTGTCTATATTCTAGAGTCTTCTCTTCGTTCAAGGAAATCTCTCATACTGCAGGTGGGCTGCGAGAGGTCATGTACATTAAATAAAGAGGTTTTCATTTTCAGGTTTGTCATTTGTAATTAAGATTGACATTACCATAAAATATTCATGATTAAACATTTGCAATTAAAAGAAACGAATAAAGCAAAGACACGAGATTTAAATGATGTGTTATTAATAATTTATCTGACCTATTTTTTTTATCTGTACCATATTATGTCTAGTCATTGAGTCACTGGGTGGGAGTTGTAACTGATGGGATGATGCCTCATCATTAATTTCATACTCTTATTGTTTCGTGTTGAAGAATTGTTCATTTGCACCGCTTTGCAATAAGCCCATGTTTACATACAGTTAATCTCTGTATGAAATATTAAAATGGGATACATTTTGAAAAATCTTTGACCCAGGTTTTTGATCAGAGTTGTGATAAAGGATGAAGTGTGCTCCCAGGAGTAGAGGGTTGGAAATGGTGGGAGCATCACGTTAACTTACCTTAAATTATTAGGGCTGTAACAATGACTCAATCTTTATCGATGCATCGACCAAAATAGCGCACAATCTGATGTATCGATGTGATACATAAAAATCTATAGTACTGTGAGCAGTGTTTTGTACTGAGAAGCTGCTTCTGCTTATGACGACACCGCTGCATTTGACCTTTAATAATAAAATGTTTACGTTATGATGTGTCTGCATGTGTGATGATGGTAGCAGATTGTGTGATTTTTCATCATTTTTCATACTAACTGTAGACCCCAGTATCAAGCAGAATCAATCAGTCATATCGAGCTGAATCGCATCACTGCAAATTTTGAAAAAATAATCAGATCGAATCATAACGAAACTGACGTTTTACACACCTAAAAATGACTGCGTCTAAGTCGTTCAATTATTCATTCACTATCTGAGTCCCATCGACCATAAGGCGAAATGAGGAGAAACATGTTGGATATCGGTCCACAGCAGACTGCTTATTATATTCATTTTGTTTGTATTAATTTTAATATTTGGGATTTGAACTAAAACATTTTTAATTTTAATAGAATATCAGGAATGCTTTGTTTAGTGTTACAACTTTGGAATCTGTGCTTTTAAATATGAAACCAATGTTAATATGTAATTCTGCTCAATTTCATAGCTGGACAACATAATGAATTAAGCCACAATGTTTGGAAATCTCAACATACATAACATCACAAAATACAACTGTCTATACACAGAATAAATCATTCATATATTAAATGAAATACCTAAGAATGCCATTTTAGTGTATTTTATACTTATTACTGCATGTAAAATGACATAAAATATGAATGTAACAAGCCATTCCAAGCCTTTGACCGACAGTGTATATGTATCTGTGGATGCAGATGTGCTACTGCTTATTCATGCATTTTTAGCCAATTAGCTGTTTCAGTTACCTTTGCTTGTAGCTCTGTCAGTCTCCCTCTCTCGCCCCTCATTTTACCATGCTGGATACTAACAGCTTTCAAAGGCCCTTTTAAGTCTGAATCTGACAGATGGACATTGACAAGCTGTAATGACGGGTTCAGGGTGAAATGTAGAATGTAGGACAGCAGTTAAGAGGAAGGAGAGAGGACTGACCACTGGGTGCCTCCTTCCAGAGAAAAAAAGACTGAATGGAGTCATTTATGTTTGAATTTTTCACTTTAACAAAGTGAAAATTCATAAAAAAGTAAAAAAAAAAAACCCCAAAACAAAACGTAGTCCCATTGGAGAGCTGAGAGGCGTGATTGGTGAATAAGCAGGTGTCATCTGAAAACGGTTGTCTGCCTAGAATTAGAGGACTGCTAATAATGTGACATTCAATATTAAACCACTTAGAGAACATATTCAGTGTCTAATTGGTCAACTCTCCTCTCTCTCTCTCTTTCTCTCTCTCTCTCTCTCTCTCTCTCTCTCTCTCTCTCTCTCTCCCTCTCTCTCTTTCATGTTGCCACAGCTTGCGG
>JBBPDA010109840.1:0-10026 GCA_037974385.1 Arnoldichthys spilopterus
CGGTTTCTGTAAAGCTGCTTTGTGACAACGTCAGTTGTAAAAAGCGCTGTACAAATAAACTTGACTTGACTTGACTTGACTTGACTAAACCGCTTCTTCCTTTTCAAGTTGTGGGGAATAATACAAAAAACTACAGGTACAAGTCTGAGCACAAACAACATGAGGCAGAGCTCAGGTTAAATACTGTTTAAATGTCCACTGCATGGTAAATGGGTCAAACAATGCAACAGAAAAATTGCAGACCAACAAAAAAAGCCCCATGTTTCTCTCTCTTTCTCTTTTCTCTTTCACACACACTGCCCCGGGAGAAACTGGGTCACATTACATTAACATACAGGGAAGAAGTGTGAGATGAACATATTATTATTATTATTATTATTATTATTATTATTATTAATAATAATAATAATAATAATAATAATAATAATAATGTGCCACCTTGAATTAGAGATGGACTAAGACAGCAGCTTTAATGGACTTTTTGGGTGGTGTCTCTGGTCCCCTGGGAGGTACAAGAATGAGGTCAGGGTCATTGGAAACGGGAGACCCATCTGACCATGGCAGTCATGGTTTGGTTTTGATCAGATGAAATTTGCCAGAGGTACAGTAGGTAAAATTTAGAGGTGTATATCTCTGGTTGGCTTGGGAGTTTGACTTCAAGCTCTGAGAGCTGATCAAGTTTGGAGGGGGTGGCAGCGTGAAGTGTAGAGATGCCAGTCGGAGCCTACCAGGAGAGGTGAACTTGAGGCCGAAAGTGTTTGCATGAGAATTACTCCAGTTTGCTGCTGTATTCAGCATCAATCCTTAACAGAAAGAGAGAACTGAGTTACTTGGTTGTGTAATGATTCTGATTGTTGCATCTCGTCAGTCCAGGTGTCATTGGAGAGACACTAGTGTGGCTTTTACACACAACCATCGAGTAGAATGCGCAAGGTTTCCTCTAGAAGTTAGAGGGTCTTTTCCTAAGGTTTACATACTTATATCTCCGGTTCCCCAATACCTAGCAAAGTGTGGCTGCAGTCCTTGGAAGGGCAGAGAGGACTCTACTAGGCTGTAAAGATAGGTCTGATACCAGCAAGGTCCCTGCCTAGATAGTGACAATATCCATGAATAGAGAGAAAAAGGAACAGGGTTAAATCAGTCCTTGGGGTTAATCAGTCCAACTAACTTCAGATAAGTTATGAGCCTGAGATTACTCAGAAAAATCTCTCCATGCTGAAGTTAGCAGTGTTTAATGTTAGATCACTGGCCAATAAGTGACTTTTAGTTAATGATCTTATTATTACACATAAGTTAGATTTTTATCCGAAACATGGACAGATAGTTGCTGCAGTGCAACATTTCTTATTGAAACAGCCCCCCAAAACTTCAACTTCTTCAGTGCTTCCCATGTTGGCAGGAGAGGTAGGGCTGTAGCTGCATTATTTAAGAACACATTTCAGTGTAAACAGATCTCACTTGGTGAGTTCAGTTCTTTTGAATAGGAGGTCGTTGACAACGTGCAGCAGAGCTCTCTTAGTGCTGTGTCCTGAGCAAAAGCCAGATTGGAAAAGCTCAAACAATTAATTATTAGCAAGATAAGTGTGAACCTGAGATGCCGCAACTCTTTCTATAACCTTAACAAGAAGAGGAAGATTAGAGATAGGTCTGTAGATTGTAGATTAATGAGGGGTCAAGTGCAGGTTTTTTTAAGAATAGGAGTAATGACAGCAGTTTTGAGAGGAGGAGGAAGATGGCCAGACAGGAGAGAAGCATTGATTATGGTAATGAGTGTTGGTACAATAGCAGGGGAACAGGCCTTAAGAAGGGAAGGAGGAGCAGGGTCGAGCTGACAACCAGAAGAATTAGATTTAGAGAGTGGTTCAGTGATAGAGTCATAGCTAACAGGAGAAAAGTAGGCAAGTTGTGTATCAGAGAAGGGCAGAGTAATACGTGAAGGTGATGGAGGGATAGAGGGGAAGAGACTAGTTTGATCAAGTTTGGCCTGGAAAGAGTGGGAAAAGGCCTGACAGAATTCCTGAGTTTGGTGGCAGGCTGGAGCTGGACGTGACAAGAGTTTGTTCACTGTACTAAAGTGGGCCTTGGGCCTAGACTTGGCAGAATTTATGACGGAGGAGTAGTGTCTTGAACGAGCTTCATTAAGTGCAACCCTGTATTTGTTTATATGATCAGAGTATAAGTTAGCATGAATGGATAAACCAGTTTTTTATGGAGTTCGATGGTGAACCATGGACAGGTTCTGGAGACAGGGACAAGCCTGTGCTTTAATGGGGCTATTTTATCAATTAAACTTGAGATACTGTCATTATAAAGAGAAACCATGTGGTCAAGAGACAGGAGACCAGGAATGTTAGACAAAGAAGAGGAGAAAAGAGATGCAGTGAAGAGATCAGGGTTGATAGATTTAGTATTACAGTAAGTAACAACAGTTTTCTGGGGGGGAGGGGGAATAGTGATGCTAAGTTTACATACAATGGTCATATGATCAGAGATACCAAAAGCTGAGCCTGAAACATAAAGATTATCTAAGCCAGAGGAGCAAAGCAGATCCAGAATATGGCCATGGCTGTGAGTGGGGAAATCAACATGCTGAGTGAGATTGAAACAGTCAAATATTGTACAGAGTTCGGTTGTATTGGAACAGTCAGTGTCCACATGAATATTAAAGTCACCAAGAAGAATCATAGCATGGCAGAGAGAGGATGTAATGGTAAGAAGTTCAGTGAGCTCAGAAAAAAATTAGGTTGCGGCTTTGGGAGGGCGGTAGACTAGTAAAAACAACAGTGGGGGGGGGGGAAACAACTTTCAGGGCTATGTACTCAAAGATGAAACATCAAACAGAGACTTTTAAATAGGAATGATAAACAACCGCCAAGCCTCCGCCTGTAGCTGTGAGGGGAGAGCTGATTTAACTGTAGGTAATCATCAGGTTTTTGCCAGGTTTCGGCAAGGAAAAACATGTCCAGTTTCTCCTGAGAGATGAAGTCGTTGATCAATGTGGCTTTGTTTGTGATGGACCGAGCATTCAGGAGTGCAAGATGAAAGTTGAGATGATCTTTGGAGGAGGGTGCAGACAGCGCAGGAAGACATCGGAGGTTGTATTGTTGTTGTAATGGCGTCAAAGCCGATTGTGCGTCCAAACCGCTGGGATCAAGGACAACGTGTTCTGGTAGCGCAGAGGACCTCGATATGAGTGGTGGATGTAACGGGGGCGCCCGGGCAATGCCAAGTGAGCGGCACAAGGTGTAAGTTCCAGAGTCCAAGCAAAAACGGAAGTCCAGTTTAAAAATTTCAGAGTAGGTGTAGGATAATTGCCTTTGCATAGCAGACGGGGGGAAAGGACAAGGACAAAAAAGCAGCGAAGCTCCAGGCCAGAACCAGAAGTGAGCAAGGCCAGAGGACAAGATAATGAGAAGTAGAGCAGCAAACATAACTGTAGTGGAATACCCACCTATCACCACGTTAGCCAAACCCAGATATGCTAGCCAACACCGGCTCACTGCGAACCAAGCTCGATTTTGGAAGCAGATGCCTGAAGAAGCGATCACTAGACGAACCTAGCTGGTTAACCACAAAAGAATGAGAGGGTATTTACTCACTCACCAAATTGCAGTCAAAGAGCAGAATACGAGAAAGAGGGCTCATAGAGGTAAAAGCAAGTGAGCAGTAGATGAGCTGAGCCCAATGAAGAGTGGCACAGTCTAGCTGCAGAAAACAAAAACGCCTAGGTCCTGGGCAGGAAAAAACGTACGTAGAAAGAAAAACAAACAATAACAAACAAACACCGGCAAGAAGCGGCAGCCAAAGCACACAGCGTACTCTCACCGGAACCTTGAAACCTATGCCTTGAAACAGTAAATGTCTGGATGCAACAAAACTTCCTACAGCTATATAAAGACTGAGGTCATTCTGTTTGGAAACAAAGAAGGAAGGTTGCAACTTAGTTGATCTAAGATCCAAGGATATAAAGATCACATGCCAGGCAAGACATTTTGGTGGTGCAAACAAACAACTCAGTTTTACTGTTTCATTATCAGCTTTTTATCAGCTTTTGCAAATAGTTTTGATCTCCATGGACAGCTAATCTCAGGTGTACAAGAGAAACATTACAGGATGGACGTTATGTACAGCAGCTTCCTGAAATGTCCAGACATTGTTTTTGTGCTTTAAACACAGGATCTCAATTAAGGCTGTGCTGCTGTTCATGTGACTGTCCTCATCCCACGTGTCCATGTTTTTGTTTTCGCTTAGCCACATGTCTTGCCCCTTGTGTTAATTTATGTCTAGCCCCGCCTCCAAGCTGCGTCTCATCTTGTGTTCAGGTGTTTCACATGTCATGTCTTTATATAAACCCCAATGTTAGGTTGTGTGGTTGTGGATTCTCTGTCGTATCTGTTATAGCTGTTATCTCTGGAGTACCTGTTTTCTTAGCCACATTCTATGTCAGTGTATTTCGTGTTTTTGTTATTTTTGTTTATTAAATACTCTCAACTAAAGTACGCCTGGGCGCTTGCTTCCAAATGAACCCCGTATCCTGACAACTCACATTGTCTTTTACTCATAGAAATCGTCTCCCAGCCAAATAAAACATATAACATTGTAATGATAAACATCCTTTTTCTATGCTGTAAAAATGGGCTCAGCTAAAGATATTCAATATCATTTAACATGCTATTGCAGCTGCTTTATGTACAGTCATGGCCAAAAGTTTTGCATAAGCACTCATGTAATTATGATGAAATGCTATATAATATATGAAATATATTATTTATATATACATTTTTAATAAAACTGAATTAGTACCCAAGTGTATAAGTGATCCAAGAAAGGAAAACTGATGAATCTGCTCTTTGATACATGTGTGGAGTGAAGGCTGGTTTAGGACACAAAGGACAGAAGGATCTGCTGTGGTGACCCCTAATGGGAGCAGCCAAAAGAAGAGGAGGATTTACTGTTGTTATGGCTAAATGACAGGGTCAGAGCCTCCTTAAAATGAAACATATTGTGGGGAGGTTCTCGGTATGCAGCAGTTAGTACCTACCAATAGTGAACCAAGAAAAGTTAACTGGTGAAGTTCTACCAGGGTCATGGGTGCTAACTAATAAGCACTGGGAATAGTTCTTCTTATCTGATCCCACAATAGAACTACTGTAGCACGAATTGCTTAAAAGTAATGTTCTGGGTAATGTTCTGATGTGAAGTATTTGATCCTTTCTTTCAGGAGGATTTTACTTTGACACACACCATGTACCTAAACATTGTTGGAGACTAAGTACCTTCCTTCATGGCAACCATATTCCCTAATGGCAGTGGCCTCTTTCAGCAGAGTTATGCTCCCTGTTACACTGCAGGCATTCAGAAAATCTTTTTTTGAAATGAAATCATTTTCCTCTCCAGTTCCTGTTCAGAACAATCAGTTTTTCATTGTTAAAGGTCATGCCATGCTCTTCAATTCAAGTTTTCACATAGTTTTAGCTGGGGGCTACATGCCCTTCAAATCAGAAATGAATATAATATAGTATGGTATGCAGACTGACAAAGCCGTCTTATTCTCTCTTTTATGCATGTGCTGCCAATACACACAGCTCTGTGCTCATAATGTGAGGCAAATAATATGATGACAAAAACGGCCTTTACAGCCAATATTGAATCACAAGCCTTGGCAAATGTTGATAAAAATCTGAAGTTCTGTTTACTTGATTTATGTTGTCATCAACATGTTTAGGGTTGCAGTAAGGTTACTATTAGTATATATATATGTAAAAAAAAAAACAACAACAACACATATTGCCATTAACATTCAATACAACAGTGAAGAATAAATAGCAGATAAAGGAATCTGTCCTTTGAAGCTGCTTCAAATCAGGATATATTTTCACTCAAATAGGGTATTTCAACCAAATTAGCCTTTTAAATTCCATAGGCCACCTCAGTCATAAGACGAAATTCTTGCCCAATAATATATTCACTTCCTCTTTCTAAATGTTCTGTTTTTTTCAAAACCCTCTGTATAATAGAAAAATGTTGAATGCAGTGCAGGCCATGTGTTCTTAAACTTTTGGTCTTTAACTGCTGAGTGATATACTAAAATCTATGGGGTGCAAAACAGCATTTCTATGTTGGCTGTCACTTATACAATTAATCGTTCTTGATGGAAGTTCCCAAATGTTCACACCTTCTAGCACCGTGACATTTATGGAATCAGTTTGGGAGCAGTTGCTGAGAATAAAGAAAAGGACATATTGAGTGTCATTGGCATAACAGTGGTAGTGGAAACACTGTGAAGAGATAATATCTCCAAGAGACTGAAAGTATGAAGAAAAGAGGGGGGGCAGTCTCAGAAAACTGGGGAACACCAGTGAAGAGGGTTCAAAAGGGCATACCTCGATCCTTTCCATTACACCTAATAAGTGCTACCTTTAAGACAGCATGCAAACCATTGTCAGGCAGAACCAGTGATTCCAAGGCTGATGAAGGGTATGATGATTAACAGCATCAAAAGCTGCAGAAAGATCTAGAAGAATTAGAACTGAAGACAGCTTTGCTGATCTGGCTGTGTGAATCTCTTCAGCCAACTAGTAGACAGCTAGTAGTGCAGTTTCTTTAAAATGTTCTAAAATCCATACTGTCTTGTGTTATGAAGTCTATTTTGTGTTAGAAATAGGTTAAGTTGATTAGATACAGTGTATTCTAGAACTTTGGAATGGAAGGAGGAAGGAGAGAGAAAAAAACTGGTCTATAGTTGTTTACGTCAGCAATGTCAAGTGTTAGTTGATTTAAAGGCAGTTGGGATATAGCCAGTTGTCATGGAACCATTTATTATGTCAGTGATAAAAATAACTAAATTCAAGTATATTTTTAGAAGCTTAGGTAATGAGGTAGGGTCACGTTTTGATGTGGTGAAGTTGCATGATATCAGAAACTGAAGAACTTCACTAAAGTAAAACTGCAGCTTTGAAGAAGGAAGACTTTGTAATAAATATATCTAGCAAACTTTGATATAATGGCATGGTAAGAAAGAAGCTCAGAGTTAAGATGAAATTTCTTCAGTTTTCTTCTGTTGTTGCATAGGCAGATAACCATGGTAAAGGAGGTAAATTGAGTGTTGGTCTAGAAGACAGTGGGTCATGTGAGGACTGGGTAGAGGAGACAAGGGTGTTGGTGTCTGCTTCTACAGATAACAGACAGAATGATGATGTTTAAGAGGGGGTCAGATGGGACAGAATTGTAGAGGGAAGAGCAGATAGAGAAAGGAAGAAAAGACTGCAGGAAATAGTTAAAGAAATGATAAAGCAGAGGTGGGTAGGGTTAGCCTAATGAGAGAATGTAAATGTAAATGACAAAAGATGGAGAGCCGTCTTGTGGAAATGAGCTGATGATGATATCCAGTTCTTTGGAGAAGATCCTTCTGGACCAGGTGGGTGTAGGTAGCAATGATGTGAAGTCGAGAATAATGAATTACAGTGATGCAGTAGAATTTAAAGGACAGAATATTGAGGTGTGAATGAGAGAAATGTGTGAAGTACCAACTATATGAGAGAGCAGCAGTCCTGTGCCCCCACCTCCTCCATCAAATGATTAGTTTTACAAATGATTGATTATTGGAAATGCTGACACCGTTCTCATTTCAATCTTATTTCTGATACATTTGTGTCCACATAAGTAAAATGTATAGATGCTAGATTTCTATCCAAAAAACCTGCAACAATTGCATATAATGTTTTTTTTTGCTTACTTCTAACATGAAAGTGACCAAGTCAGATAAATCAGTTCCTTTAACTGCTTATTTGTTTAAAAAAAAAAGTTTTTTCTTTTAGTTACTAGCATGCAAGCATAATAGCAAAAGAGGGATCATTCAGGTACAGATATATTGCTTTTTACCCTGAGAGCAAATTAATTACATTTTTCTTATAACAAACTTTTTCCACAAACATCTGTACAGTGTTAACTCTTTTTTCATTTCAGTCCTCACTTCAAGTGAGTGTTTATTGAGGTTAAAACCTGAAGTCAAAGTTGACAGGAAAAAAATGGAAATACAAAACAAACAAAAAAATTAATTAGAATAAAAAATAAACAACATCATTTAAAAAAAGTAACAAAACTATTTACATTGAAAAGCATGCAAGTGGAGAAATGTCAGTCCGGCACAGAAAATCAACACAGTGTATTAAAGTTTATGACTGTTGAAAAGCTGCCTTTTTTCTGGTGACCTCAGGGGTCTCTGGTGTGAAAGTAGAGGACAAATGACACTCTGGAGCTTCCTCTATTGCTGGTTTCTACAACACAACACAGAAAAAACCGCAAATTCAATTAAGAGTGTGTCTCTGTAAATCAGCATTTGACTGTAAATGTGCTAATTCGGTGTTAGCAGAAACACAAAGCTTCTGGTTAAACCAACCTCTTTTCCAGCATTCTCTTGATGAGCTCCTGGACAAAGTTGGACTCTGGGTTCAAGCATTTCTTCCCTGCACCATCCTTCAAAGAGGCACTTCACATAAACACAATGATGAGCATAGAGGAGTTAAACAGACAGTTACAGAATGACAGTGTTCATTACAGCACACTCCTAAAAGTTGTGTTGTAGTAGTTATGGTACCTACATGATCTCTTGTTTTCCACAAGAAGGGGTTGGAGGCAAAATTTCAACCTTCTCTACTCGGTGTAGACGAAGCATTTTGAGGCCGGCATCAGCACATAAACACCTCCCCTTGCCATCTCTTGCCTGCCCTGGAACACAGAGTGCCTATCATAAAGCATCTCAAACAACAAGAATGCAGGTCTGTATGCAGTGACAGCAGGGATTTAAGTGTTTATTTGAAAAGTTTGAGGCCTACAGCTCTTTAGAAAGGCTGACTTACCCCTGACACCCACCACAAGCAGAAAGATGAGAGCAAAAGCTGTACGTGTCTTCATTTTTGTTCTTGGTCTTGAAGGTCTGTTCAGGTGCAGAGATGGCTTGAAGATCTGTTTGTAAGTGAAGACGATCCAGTGCTTTGATTTATACTCTAACACTGGGGCTTCCCCATGTGCAATTATTTTGACAAAAAAAGCCTTGCTTTTTGTTTCATGGTGGTTCCTCTTCCTCTCAATCTTTCATTTCTCAGAAACACTTTCTCTGATTGCTACTGAGGTCCCGTGCAAGCTGGTATCAGGGCAAACTTCCAGATAAATTATTAGTGTGCTGTCAGTGCACTAAGAAAAGGATATAGTACCTTTAACCTTAAGTGCCTTTATATTTTAAGATAAGTTTCAAGTCAGCTTTCATATATCATGCTACATTACACTCACTGAATTTCCTCATTAATTCTGCTCACATCTAAATTGGATAGTAATGTCCGAAGTGCAAAGTCAGAGGAATGGCTTCCTTCACTAGAAATTGCACTGCATATTATGTAATATGTAATTCTACATATTCAGTACAAAATAAAAGCAAATTGCAATAAATGCTACTATGTAGATACACACAGATCAGCCAAAACAATAAAATCTCTTTCAGGTGGAATGAATTGCATTGATCTCATTATAGTGTTAGCTTGCAAAAAATATGGTATATATTAGGTAAAAAGTAAACACTTAGTTCTTAAAGTTGATATGTTGCAAACAGGAAAAATAGCAGAGTGTAAAGATGTCTCAGACAAGGGCCAGACTGTGATAATTAAACAACTTGATCAGGGCATCACCAAAACTGCAGGTCTTGTAGAGTGTTCCAGGTATGCAGTAGTTAATACCAAAAATGGATTCACAATCCCTTTCTGAAAATGAACAAAAACAGGGTTAAAATACAGTATGTGTAGTTAATTTACAGACATTTAACTTTAAGAAAACAGATATATTTGCCATTACATTTTCAGTATTTGTACAGTATAAACCTAAACACTTTATTGCTCTGACTAAAAGCTGTAAGAGCACACAATGCACCACAGTCAAAGCTGCTTTGGTGGCAAGAGAGTGATGTTGGTGAGTGTCGACGTGTCTTCAAGGAGAGGTCAGAATTACACCGTAAAGTAATTTTAAAAGTTTTATTTA
>JBBPDA010109841.1:0-10026 GCA_037974385.1 Arnoldichthys spilopterus
TGTGTGTGTGTGTGTGTGTGTGTGTGTGTGTGTGAGAGAGAGAGAGAGAGAGAGAGAGAGAGAGAGAGAGAGAGAAACAGAAAAATAAAAGGCTAGCATCAGAGAGAAAGAAAACTTGCTAGAGAATTTGGCAAAATAAAAAAAGATTTTCAATTGTATGCAACATTTTAAGCACCCCTGAATACAAGTACACATTTTGCACATTTTAACATACAATTTCTGGTTATTTGCTCAGTGGGGAAAAAACAAACAAACGGCAAAGAAAAAATCCAGTTTGTGCAAAAGTTATGGCACAATTTAAGAACCCTATTTCTAGAAAAGTGGGGATTTTTTAATAAAAAGCAAATGCAAAAATAATCGTTTATTTTTTATTACTCTCTTAAACTTTTACTTAACTGATTATTTAAGCTTTTATTTAAAGGTTTCCTATGTTTTCACTGATCAACTTAAATGCATTATGTAATTATAAACAAATTTAGAATTTAATGCCTGAAACACACTCTAAACAAGCTGGCATGGAGCAAAATAAGAGTGAAAAAAGGTTTATAGAATGTTCAAGTTATGCCACTTTGAAACATTTTACAATAAGCAGGTGAATTGGTGACAGGTGATGGGCACATGAGTGGGTATAAAAGAAGCATCCACCAAAGGCTCAGTCTCCGCAAGAAAAGATGGGTCGTGAATGAACCACAAAATGAACCATTCAGACTGTTATCAGGTACGGGGGCATCAGTGCTTAGGATATGGGTGTGAAGGTACAATTGATGCAGAAGCATATTTTTGGATTTTAGAGAGACATATTCTGCCATTAAGGTGGCTTCTTCTCCCAGAAGGCCCAAATTTATTTCAGCAAAACAATGCCAGACATCATTCTGAATGTGCTACAACAGTGTGCTTGACTGGTTTGCTAGCAGTACAGATCTGTCTCCCATTGAAAATGTATGGATCTTCATATAGAGAAGAATCAGAACAGCCACCACATACTGTTGAACAGCAGAAGTCTTGTATCAAGCAAGAATGGGAAAAACATCCACTTGCAGAACTTTAACATTTTTCTCAGTTCCCAAAAGACTAAACAGTGTAATCAAAGGGCACAGTGATGTAACACAGAGGTTAAAAAAAAACCTCTGTTGTAGGAGTCAAATTTATTTTGCTTAAATTTGTTAAAATACATTTAAGTCCATACTTGAAAACACTAGAAATATTTTCTTTAAAGTTTTATCAGTTAAATAAAGGTTCAAGAGAGTTAACACATTACACATTCTTGATTTTATTGCATTTTATAGATATCATTTTCTGGAAATGCTTGTTGGAAATTTTTTCAACATTTTCAACATTTTTTCTACAAATAAAATTAAATTATGGACTAAATATTCCAGTTTAACTGCCTGTGGAGTTTTGGTTTTGGCATCCTTGTCCACCAGTCCCACCTCTTAGTACAATATCTCACTTCTTCTCCAGCATAAAGAATAACATGGAATAACTGGTTTGTCATCATCCATGTTATAATGTAATATCACAACATTTAAAAAATTTATTAAATTTAATAATAAATCATTTAAAAACATCAGTGAATGTATACATATACATCATGGTCATGGGCTGTCAGGTACTATTATAAATATAATAACTTATTTTGTTGGATTAAAAGAAAACATTGATTTATTAAAGCACCCACAGAAACACTCATCTTAAAATGTGATTGGATAAGATTCTTACAGCAGCAAAAACAAGCAAAAACTTCTTGTGATCAGTCATAACACTAACACGACCTTCTTAATATTGAGTAGCCCATTATTATGGGCAAATTTCTCATAGTAGTGTGTAGCATCGGTTAGCATTGGTAGCATTGGGTATATCAGGCACTGTGGTTGTTGCCTGAATTTTTACATGTTAGTGTCACTCCTAGCCTGAGATTGGTCCAACATTATGCAGTATAGAGCAGCTTTGTGGTCGGAATCTGGCCACAGATGTAGAAATAAAAAACAATGTGCTTCACCAGATGGGCTTCAGTTATCTGTCTTGAGATTTGTCTGAGTAAGGAGGCATCCTGAAGATTAGTTGTATTTTATTATTACAGCTTTCCCAGTGATTCTGTAATCATCCACAGCTCTTCCAGTATTCTAAACACACCTAAAATTTATATTTTGTTACATTCAAATTATTGAAATGTGGTTGTATAGTACTAGCATCACATCAGAGTCCTTTTATACATTTATCTGCAACAAAATTGTTTCTTATTATTTTATATAATTTAAATAATATAATATTAGTGAGATGTTGCACTGTATATCAAATGTAAATGTCATTTATTCTGTGTAGCAGAACTGAAGCAGTAACTCAAGCCCTCAAAGAGCTAAGAGACTCCTCTGTTTTTAAACAGAGGATTTAAATTTGAGCAATGACCTCCTGCTCTGTGCTGTGTCGCTGTTTGTAACAGAAACCTTCACATATTTCACTTGTTCCAAAGGTTACAACTACAACTAGCAAAAGCGAAAAAAGACACTTGTTCAATCTGCTGCTTTTGTGGAACTACCACTAAGCCTCTTACCTTCCCTTCTCGTTAGCCCGCCTGTCTTGCACTTGTGATTTTCTACTAGAATTGTTTTTAGTGTCTTTTTCCCATTACTTCCCTGTGCCTCTCTCTCTCATTCACTGTCTATACTCCCTCTTTTTTTTCCTGCAGGCCCTTAATTATTTATCTCTCTTTTCTCCTTCTCTCTCTTTCTTTCTGATTTTTTCCATTTGGTTTTTAGGCATGTTTTATTCACTCGTACATTCACTTTCTCTCTGGTGCTAATTGCTTCTTAAGAGTAGTAAACATGCTACACCCCCAACCCCACCCCCACCGCACTGCACATGCCAACTCCTATTAATGTCACCCTGTGTCTATGTGTGTGTGTAAAGATTGGGTGATTATTGCCCATTGGCTATATACTGTAAATGCAGCAATATTAGCCTATGATGACACATACACATACACGCACACACACACACATAAAAACACACTCACTCACACACAAACACACACATGAATGCAGCCTTGAATGGTATAACAGTACAAACACACACTCTAGATTCAGATGAAACATATGCATGCATGCATAATAACGAAGTGACACACACACACATATGCTTTACATATGAGCTGGCAAGCTGACACACACACATACTGCATACACAAACACACTCATACACATTGCTGAGTCCATCATGCAGTCTCTAGAGCACATGCAGAGACTGCTGAGTGACTCTGATCTGCTCTGAACTGAAAGTGCCATCAACTTAAGTGTCCCTCCAACTCCCAGTGTGTGTAAATATTAGAGGTGGAAGAAAAAAAGTCAATACAGTATAGTATCAAGCTACTTTTTGGCCTGACTTTATACCAAAGCAGCGAAGCAAGTAATCACTGCACTGATATATACCATTTTTTTTTTTGCTATTTATGCATTTAATATCACTGTGTACTTGTAAAACGTATTTAACATACCTGCTCTCTCTCTCTTTCTCTCTCTCTCTCTTTCTCTCCTCGTATTTACATTCTCCTCTCTCTCACACCCCCACCCCTCTCTAGAGGATATATGTAAGTGGGACAGGGGACAGAAACAAACAGATGAAACTTCACTCTTTGCTTTTCCCTCTTTTACTCCTTTTCTCCCCAATGACTCCCACCTCTCCCTCTCTCACTCCCCCCATTCCTTTACTTTCCCCCTCCAGATCACCTCATCTTCTTCTTTTCATCCCTGTGTTCCTTTTCTCACTCGTCTTGTGACACCTTTACTTTTAGGTTTACTTTAAACTAACTACAGTAAAATAATAAATATTGTTTTAATTTGGTATTTTAAATGGTTCAAAACTAGAAATACATTTTAACTTTTAGATTTTTTGCTTTTAAATAAAAACAAAGTGTGATGTTATTCAGTATATATGAAGCTAATTAGTGAGCTTAAACTTCCATTACTTGTTAGCTACAATAGCTTATAGATTCTCATAGATTTAGCAAGAGTTTTTTTTTTTCATGGTCAAATAATCTATTATTTCCTTAATTTTTTCTGTAAGGGCAAGAAGATGCCGATGTTTCAATTTATAACAAAATGGAAAAAACTGTATTATTCTTTACATTTTTATTATATTAAAACTAAGATTCATAATAAAACACTAAAATGAAATGAGAAAACTTTATATTCTGATAAATAAACATTTTTATAGCAAGTTACATTAAAATGCCACACTGGGGATCCAGCGCAATCTGTCATCCCTGAGCAGGGGATGACTTTTTGGTCAATGAACTGCACTATGGAACTTACCTGCATTGCACCTGGAGTTAAAATGGATACTATTGCTTCTGTCTCCTCGAAATAGTCTCACAATTTCTGTAGAGTCTTATGTGCAGAGCTGCCTGCTTTAAGTGCTCAAGCACCTGCCAATTTGGCCATAGTGCCCTGGGCAAGGTTAGTGCCTCCTGTCTACAAAAATTTAGTTTGGGTTTGTTTCGCTCTCTACTCCCCAAGGTCGACAAAATTTTCATTAAACCCATGCCACACACACAAAATGCTTTGATCAAGCTCAACACCCAACCCCACCACACTGCCTGCCCCTCTAAAGCCCCCCCCCCCCCCCCCCCCAAATACTGATATCAAAGGATTTTAAACAATTATCTTCCCAGACTATTTTGGGGTGTGGGATGTCCATAATCTGATTTTCACTCCTCCATTCTACCCCTAGTTCAGTCGGGATCTCCCTAATAGAAAATTGTAAATATTGAACATGTTCCATATTTTCGCGCCTGTATCCTGTAGTGTGGGCAGGATGCACATTGCCTTGTGAGAAATGCAATGATGACGTCATGCCTGAAAGACCAACAAATGAGAGCCAAGCTGAACAGAATGGTCAGTGTGAATGGAGAAAATGTGGCGGCTAAACTGACAGCTAGATGGACTACAGAAAATGAGTTGAGTGTCTTGAATGTCTATTATGTCTCCTGTGATAAATAGCCTTATCTTCATCCACTTTTTTTCACCACCAACCAACTCACTATCATCTGTCATTCTTGTTTAAATCTAAAGTCATACTGTGTGTGGTCTTTTTCAACATCATTTAGGGTTTTTTCAGTCCTGTTGGGTGGGACAGGTATTAGGCTGGCATTCAGCACATTGTCTGTTTACCCTTTGCCACTCAAAGCATCCCGAGACACAGAAATAAGGTACATAAAAATGTTTTTCCAGGTTTCCAGTTAGTCTCCATCTTCATCCTTACACATCTTCCTTCCTCTGTCTTCTTTTTCATATAGTCTTTTTTACATTTGCCTTTATTTGACTTTACAGTGTCATCCTCTGCTCTACCCCTCCTCTCTAATGGTCTGCCTCCTCGCTCTCTTTTCTCTCCTCTTCTCTCTTCCATCTTTCCCTCCCTCGTTTTCTCACTCTGCCATTCACACATTCACACTTACGGTCCACTGACTTGCAATTTTTTTTGTTTCCCCCGTACAAATCCTTCACACCATACTTTCAGTGTTTGGGCTTATTTTTAGAGTTCCTTCCTTCACTCTCTTTATCTTTATACCTCCCCCCATACCTCCCGCTCTCTCCCTCTGTAGAGTAACTTTAATTAGCGTATAGCCTGGGGTCAACCTCTGCTTCTCCACTCCTCTCCTACTGTGATACACACACACACACACACAAACAACAAAATGCCTCACACACACACAAACACAAACACACAGACACACACAATCCCTCTCTTGCTATCTCTTTCCTGTGCACCCACACACTCCTCACAGTCCATCTCTCTATCACAGATGCACACACATTCAACACAATCTGTTTTTCTTTCGCTCTCTCTCTCTCTCTCTCTCTCTCTCTCACACACACACACACACACACACACACACACAAAGACAAGAGATGCACCCCAAAAACCCTTGGGCCTTATACATACAGGTTGTGTATGTAATTACGGAGGACTTGATGTAAAGGCGTTGGTGAAATGTCACTCAGAAGTGCCGGAGGGTGGGGCCAGAGGTGCCACAGTGACCCAATGACATTAGAAATTGTACAAAAAAAAGAGAACAAGAAAAACATGCATGTACTGGGATTTAGAATGAACATTTCATCCCAGAGCCTAGAAACCCCCCTTTAACATAGTGAGGAAGACTGGAACTTTAGATTTTTTTCCCCTGCACTTATGATAATGTGTGAGGAAAAAAAGATGGAGAGAGAGAGAGAGACAGAGGGTTGATCCCAAAGGGATGGCACAGCAACATCTACATTTAGTTTTGAATAAGGGGGTCTTTAGGTCCTCTGTGAGTATCTGCGTATATGTGTGTGCGTGTGTGCATTCACTGGTGCATGTGTGAATACATCTTCTGTGTATCCACAATCATGAAACAACTCACATGGAAAAAAGCCTCAAACAAAATATCTCCACTTTTATATTCTTCCCTCCAAATCCTTAGGTTTTAGGTTTTTTTTGTCTTTTTTCTTTTATGACTTTTATTGGACCCCACCACATCCATGGTGAGTCACACTATCTCCCAAGACATGTTCCCCTATATCACATTCATCATAAATGGCTCCATATCATCAGTTTATGTACTGTCTGCATTAAAAACCACCAGGCTAGTACCGATCCTACAGGAGTCCTACAATGTCCCACAAAGCTCAATTCTCTTTCCTAATCTTTTTCCCATCTACATTTGCCATCTTTATGATACCATGCCATGGCTTTCCCTTTCACAGTTGCCCTGATGACTGTCAACTTATTCTTTCCTTCCTACTTTCAGAGACTTAGGTTTCCACTTCCAGCATCTCAGCACGTCTGGCTAACACCTCATCATGGATGGCAGCCCACCACCTCAAGCTGAATCCCAGCAAGACTGATCTGCTATAAATGCCCTCACCACAGTCTTGTCATCTCCTTTGAGAACTCTCTGGTTACTTCCTCCAGCAACACATAAAGCCTTGGTGATGTTTTGAATGACCACTTTTTATTCCAGACCATTGTAACAAACTTGGATTATTCTGTTACAACATATATTCTATACAACATCCAGACAATTTGACCCTTCTTCACAATGAAAGGTTGATTATAGACTCCTGCTTTGGAATGTGTAAACAGTCACCATCTTGCACTTTTATGTGTATATAGTTTAAATAGTGACAGACATCAAGGTAGCACACAGAGACCTTCAATTCAGCATGCTGATCTATTCTGCTATGGCAAATGTGAACAGACGTGTCAGTACCCTTCTAGCAGCCGATAGCAAACCATGACTATTACACCTACTGTAGTCTCTCAGTTTGTGTCCAAAAGATGAAGAAAAAACAGACCTATGCTAATTTCTGCTAGCGCCCCTATGGGATTGCAGTAGTAGTAGTGACATATCTAGGACTTCCAGAAGGCCTAGAGTGATGCGTCCTTCATGCAGCTTGCCCTACCCATTGTAATTCAACATGTGATCAACTGATTCCCCTATCACTTCCTAATTATGTTTTAGTCCTTCTGTTCTGAACCTAAAGGCATAGCCAATGAGAAAAATCGCTTAGCTATTTTTTTATAGATGCAGGTAAAATAGAATAACACAACATCAAGGTTATAATACAACGATCAGCTATAACATTAAAATTAATATATACTTTAAAAAGTAACATGAACACATGAATGCCATGACCCAAGTTTTCCCAGCAGAACACTGTACAGAGTGTCATTCTGTCTCTGTTAGCTTGCCTTCTTTCCATAGTGCATTTTGGTGGCTTCTCTTCTCCAGAAAAGCGACCGTGGTATAGCTGATCAGGCATAACATCGCATCATTTTGGTCACTTTACACAGCTTACATGTATCAATTACTGTACTGTACAGTACATTCAAAAAATAAAATGTTTGAGAAAGTATTATTTAAATGTGTCTGCATTTTTACATATTTTAATGCAACCATATTTCCTGATTGTTGTATGACCAATTTTGGTTTTTTAGTGTTTACAATTGATAAATCATGTGGTCACTGAATTCAGTTTGGATGATTTGAGTACTGTGTTCAGGTCCCATCTATTCTAAATGTGTTAGCTCTAAATGTCTGTAAGTTATGTTCTATGGAGGACTTTGTGTGTAAAGCTTTGTGCATAAGATCAACAAATCACAGTAACAGCATAAAAACCACTGACCAGTGTTTAGAGTTTCAGGAGAACAGTCTTTCTTTCAGAAGCTGATAAAATACTTTAAAATATTTGCCTTACAGCATCAGTGTTATTGTCTTATGAACTGGACTCGTTTGTAATGCTCCTGACTGGTAGATGCTTGTGATGTGGATTCATAGGTCCAGTTCTCTATGTCAGCTCTAACAGGCTTATGTACTTTTTGGACAGGATTAGTTTTACATGGGCAGATGGAGTGCTGTAATTATTATTGTTGCTTCTTTATGTTTTTAGTCCTATAAAAAACTGAAAAAACTGCCATTTAGTAATTCTTCTAGACTGTGCATCAGTAAATATTCCAGAGACTTCTACTTTATAAAACAAACTGCCATGTCAGTAATAATTCTGTTATATCCTTTGGAGAAAGGTGATATAAGCTGCCTTAATCAATGCTCTATACTACAGAAATTATTTAGTGTTGGTGGTAGGAACCAGATATCTGAAGTGTTTAATGCCTCTAAAATCTCACAGCAAGTTATTAAACAGAATGGCAACAAATATGCTTCCTGGTACCTGAGACAGAGTTTTTATGATAGTTTTAAGGTTTTTAAAATTATCATAAAATATTTCTATATCATATCATCATATCATACCATATTTAATAATAATAAAAAAAACATTACCCCAGTTTCACAATTTTTTTATTTTACTTAAAAAACTCACTTGAAGGGTTCCTGGTGGTTTTGGATAGTAAATACCATGGCTATATAAAGTTGTTTTACATCTCAACTATTAAATTAAGAGGAAATGTAGAACAATCTTTAGATTTCTCCTTTCAAGCAGCTAATTAAGGTAAACAAAATTACAATTAAATGTTTGGACATTTCCTACTTCAGCAAGATTTATTGAGTATGGCATTTTTTTGGCACAATGGAAATGCGTAATTTGAGTTGCCACTTCCATCTCTGTAATCTATACAAAACTTTCTGATCCTGCATGAACCGATTATGAAAAGCAGTTACGCCTCCATGTGAAACTAATTTTTTAGTTACCTTTGTCAATCTTTGATCATTTCCCACTTCTGATCCCTGAGACTCTCTGTATTCTTGACTTTAAAACGATGTTTTTTGTAATATGGAACATGCAGCTCTGTTCATCATCCTGAACGCCCCTACAAATTTATACTAATCACTGAACGCCTGTTAAATTGCTGTATAATGTTCAGCCAGTTCCTATTAGGACCTTTGGTAAGGATGGCCTTTACCTCAAAAAAGAGGTAATGAAAAATGTCTGTGATTTAATCAGCTCATTTTCACACTGAAAATGGCAGGAAATAATGTTTAATTGAAGTAAATGTAGTCTTAAAAAACAAAAAAATATATTTTTAACAATTATTAGACCTCATGCATTTACTAATCTTATTTATAAATATAACAACAAGAAGCTATATAACAGCACAAAAACATAACATTATCTCAACAATACTTAATAGATGAGAAAAGTTTCTTTACTATATACCATTCTACTCTTTATATCAAACCCACCATGGTTGTTTGTTGCCAGAAATGTCATGCTTCACATGACCACAGAACCAGGTAAAAGTTGCAGTACCATCTAGAAATAACTCTGTATAACAAATAAAGCAATTGACTTTGCAAATTGCATATACATTATACAGTGGTGTGAAAACTATGTGCCCCCTTCCTGATTTCTTTTTCTTTTGCATGTTTGTCACACTTAAATATTTCTGCTCATCAAAAACCGTTAACTATTAGTCAAAGATAATAATTAAACACAAAATGCAGTTTTTAATGAAGGTTTCCCCCCTTGTTAAAAAATAACTTAACTGTGGTTTATCACACCTGAGTTCAATTTCTGTAGCCACCCCCAGGCCTGA
>JBBPDA010109845.1:0-32692 GCA_037974385.1 Arnoldichthys spilopterus
AAATTGCGTCTGTTATTTATTTTACAACCACCAACAATGTGTTGGTCTCCGTGTGGCACCACTCTCAGTGTTGATCTATGCAATGCGAATGCTTGATTGTTTCCTCTGTCTTGGAAGTCACTTTGGATAAAAGCGTCAGACACATGAATAAATGAAGGCAGCGTCCTAACTAACCACTAGGCCACCACTGCCCTGTTTTAGAAAAATAAGTGGGATGTATGATGCCTTATTAATACTGAAAATATTGTATATACAAATGTAAGTAACTTAAAACATTTAAATGCTTTGTGTACTATAATAAACTGTTACTTGCAAACTCCTTGCCAACTCCAGGACTTTCAAAGCATTGTTCTTAATACTCATGTAGCAAAATAATCACATCGCATGGAAATTGAACCTTATCTTTATGCGGTCACAGGTTCGAGTCCTAGCCTGGGCACTACTTATGTACCCTTGAGCAAGGTACCGTCCCACTACACTGCTCCCCGGGCTCTGTTGGTAGCTGCCCACTGCTCTACGTGTGCACGTGTGATGGGTTTAATGCAGAGGTCACATTTTGTTGTGGTGTGTGTTGAGTGTGTTAACAATGACAAATAGTCACTTTCCCTTCACATATTACATCTTGCTAGAAATGTATATAATTTTCAACCAGTATCTGACATGTAGCTTGCAAAAGTTTTCGTCCACTCTTTTTTTGACTGTAAATTCTTAAAAAATAGAGATCTGTAGATCCTGTGATGAATTTTTGTTTTTTGGGTTTTTCTTTTTCTTTTTATATTTTTAGTTTTAGTTTTCAGATAATTTGCTATCTGGCTGAATTTGCTTGCACAGACAAATTAACATTTTTCAGAAGAACCCAAGAGGAGAAGTTGCATAAGAAAGAGAGGAGGAGAGAGGGTTTTGAGGAATTAGTGGTGCAGTTTTACTAGGCATATAGGAGATTCCAGCAGTCACCGTACTGAGGGATCCTCAAGACAAGATATATATTCATACTATCAAACACACACACATACACACACACACACACACACACACACAAATAGACAAGCATTTATAAAGAGCAGGACTCTTTTACGTTTTTAGATATGCTTTTACGTCTCTTCTTCTTCATCTTCCTCCTCTTCTTCTTTCTCTTCTTCTTCTTTCTCTTCTTCTTCTTCTTCTTCTTTTTCTTCTTCTTTTTCTTTTTCTTTTTCTTCTTCTTCTTCTTTATCTTTTTCTTCTTTTTTTCTTCTTCCTCCTCTTCTTCTTTCTCTTCTTCTTCTTCTTCTACTTTCTCTTCTTCTTTTTCTTCTTCTTCTTCATAAAATACCTAAATCCTGAAATTTTACAATGCTGTTAAATAATTAATTATATTTACAGTAAATAAACATTTATACACAGAAATGTAAATAAGTGAATGACTGTAGGGGGGTTACAGTGAATTTTTGTAGTCTATTTACATCTTTTCTCCAGGCTTCTGTGTAGTTCTCCTAACTCTTATTGAGTGAATAACACGACTGGTTAAATTATGGCTGTTTTTGAATATTGTAGTGTGTTCCCAGGCGTCTGTAGACAGCTCGACTCCAAGACACCCATTTCCTTTAACCGCCACATGAGGGCAGCATTACACAATCACAGCGCTTCGGCTTCCCCGGTAAAGTCTTCTTCACCTAAATAACACATTTTAGACTGAGAATCACATGTGCGATTATGTTTAATCTGAAAAAAAAAACGTTTTACAAAGGTTTATATCGTTGCACTGGACAAATATGTCCAGTGTCCTTGTTTATAGGGGGAAACCTGTAGCTATCGAAGTGGAGGCGGCCGTTTGGGCGGTCGTAACCGCGGTGGGCGTTCCCCGACTCACGAACGCGCGTTTTCATTGATCAGGAGGCGTGTCCGTCTTTTCAGTTGGAGCGGCGCGCTGCCAGGGTTCCGAAGCGCGCGCTCCGTGCGCGCAGGGTTCCAGCCGACGAAACGGCGTAACGGTTGTTCCAGCGCGCAGACGGCTCAGACGCCCGGTAACGCTGATCGTTCCGCTCGTGTGTGGTTGTAATTTTGCGGAAAGTGCGATCTGTCGCCTGTCGTGACCACATCGACACGACTCCGGTGAGACTTGGAGCGGATTTACCGGCGCTGGCGGTTTGGGAAGCTAATTCTGCATAAAATAACGGAAAAAAACATAAACACGGTCGGTGAGCGAATATAGCCACGGATGCGAAGTGGCGTAAGTGTTTACACTACTTTTGCACGGCTGTCTTAGCGCTTATCCGCTTTTTGTAGCGTTTTATCCGCTTTTTCTGCAAGTTGCAGTGGACTCATTGGGCTAGTTACCGTTAGCCGTTCGCACCGATCAGCCAGAATATTAACACCACTGACCACTGCCTGGTACAGTGAATGGCATTAACTACCTAGTTATTCCATTATTATAGCACCTGTCAGGGGGTGGGATACATTAGGCAGGAATTGAACAGTCAGTTCTTGTAATCGATGTGCTGGAAGCAGGAAAAATGGGCAAGCGTAAGGATCTGAGCCACTTTGCCGAGGGCATTATTGGGATGGCTAGATCTTCTAAGCAGCAGCTCGTCTGGAGTGTTCAGGTGTGCGGTAGTGCACCAGAAGGACAACTGGTGAATAAGCGACAGGATGATGAGCCAAGGCTCACTGATGCATGTGGGGGAGTGGAGGCTATTCCGCCTGGTCTGATCCCACAGAAGAGCCACTGTGTCTTAATGTTATGGCTGATTGCTGTAGTAAGAGATCTGTGTTAGTGCTGGCAGGGGGGCACTGATGTGGGCTTTGTGGGCCAATGTTTTTCATGCTGATATCAATGTGCAAATATCTGCCAGTTTGATTCCAGTGTCAACGTGCATCCCAAGTTGCAAGTGTAAGTTGTACAGTCGGTTGTGCTAACATTAGTTACCGTACTGGTGAGTGATGATTTGTCATTGTGAACCCTGTGACCTCTGCAATTAACCCGTCCATGTAGGAGCAGTGGGCAGCGCACAGGGAGCAGTGCTTGGGGAATGGTACCTTGCTCACAGGGATCTGTTAACTGTCCTAAAGTCACAAAGTTTAATAGCTAACTTTCATTATTCCATCTGTCAAACTGTAACTGCCCCATTTTTCGCCAAATACTATGTACAGAGAGTGGTAGACATGGCAGTAAAGCACTAGGACTGCGCTAAAATGTTCAGAGGAACAGGTTAAGGTGTCAGGCCCTGGGTTCAATTCCTGACCAGTGCGACCAAGACCCTTTGTGTGTGAAGTGGTCATGTTTTTCTCAGGTCTGTGCAAGTTTCGGCTGGGATCTCCGGTTTTCTCCCACAGCCATGACATGTACATCAGGTGAATTGGAGATTTTAAACTGTCCACTGTGTGTGTTTGTATGTCTACCCTGCGATGGACTAGCGACCTGTTCATTGTGTTTCTTTGCCTTTTGCCCTTTGAGTGCTGGGAAAGGCAACCCCAGCAGAAAAAGTAGCTCAGATAGTGAATTAATGAGTAATTAATGATGTGATGAAGTGAGCAGCAATTGGTCACTATTTCAGATCTGGAATTGTACCACTGAGCTGCCCACTGCTCCTACACGGATGGGTTAAATGTAGAGGTTGCATTGCATTTTGTTGTGGTGTGCCATGTGCTGTGGTGTGTTCACAATGACAAATAATTACTCACATTAAAGTATCAACAGTAAAATAAGCATTTTGTGCTTTTAGGTCTAGGATTAAGCATATCACTAGTTTAAATTTGCCTAATCACCTTCTGTGGAGCTGTTTTTGTGTCATGATTACTGGGTTTTCTGTTGAGTGCTCAGCCTATGAATAGACAATATTCCAAACTTCACTCTTTCTATTGAATGAGTATTAAGAAAATATAGGTATCTGTCAGTACGCTGTGTTTTCAAACTGCAGCTTTTTTTGTGATGAGTTTAGTAGAACAGTAAAACTAATGTTTGATGTCATTTGTCATTTGTCAACAGCTCACCAGTAAAAATATCTACCCCAAAGCCATAGTAGTTGCTTTACCTTCAAGGACCATATTCAGAGGGGGTTCTCCTGGCATTGAAACCTGGTGGAGGACCCTTAAATCCAGATTCCACTCCTAGATTTTGTAAGTAGGTAAATGAAGTGTTGGTATAATTGAATGGCCACCTGGAGTCATATATACTGGTGATAACAAAATGCAGGGTGGGAATCTGGAGGTTCAGATTTGAGAACCTCTGAGACTCCTATGGCACCACAGGAGCACATTTTCAGCAAATGTAGTTATTGGCTGGAATACCCATTTAATGTACATGCCCTTGGAATATGGTGGCATTTATCACTAAAGACATTTGGTAGAAGGGCTGTCTTCTGAAGTGCTCTGAAATGTAAGTGTGGTCAGTGTTAATGGCTTTGAACTCAGTGCAGTTCATTGGTTCCTGTGAGTCAACAACGATTCTTTGCTTAAGTTTGATGACCCATTAGACTAATATTTGAGTTCATCAGATTTCCAACCGTTCAATGCTTTCGTCATACATCATGTAGGCTGTATGACATGAAGGTGATAAGTTGTATTCTTTGTGGTACTCAGAATGTTGAATTTGCATTTGCTGGCCTTGTTTTGTTGGAAGATTTGTTGGACGGGAATGACTCCAGCCCTCAGCAAATCCTCAAATAAAGTCCTCAGAGCTCATATTTCCTCTCCTGTGTTGACTGGCCACATGGATTCAGATGGTGCTCTACTAGGCATGGATGTAGACTCTCCACTTAAACTCCTGGAAGACGGCTTTACTGAAAGGTAAGAATCCAGTTTTCTATAGTTTATATTTATAGTAGATAAGTTTGGTCTAAGTTTTCGTTGGTTTCAGCCATCAAAAAGGGAGTTTTTCAAAGGTTCTTTAGAAGACAAAGATTGCATATAGAGCCATGAGAACTCAAAAAGTTTTATGTTGTATGGAGAAATGGTTCTTGTCTTGTGCGGCACTTTGGCCACACTTGTCTTTTAAATATGTTAAATAAATTTTCGGAACATGAATTGTCAGTGATACTGAGAGATCTTTTAAAGAACCTGTTGAAAAATGCTTCTATACATAGTACCAAAAAGCTGTAGAACCATTTTTGTCACTGTATAGCATTTGCTAAGGAAGGACAAGCTTCTAGATCATCCGTGAAGTCCTGAAAACAACTGATTTTAATGTAACAACTGACATTTAAATTTTTATTTAGGTGTCAAGTTTTTAACTAAGCTTGCTCATGTATATTGGCTGCTAATATGTTATACCTCTGCTCACAGGTTTTGGCTGAACCTTTCCTCTCTGCCCTTTCTGGATGCCTGCAGCACCAAGAATCCATTAGATCTTAATGATACAATCCTGCCTTCTCTATTCGATAATTCAGAGTCTTTTAAAACCGTGCTGCTGTCGAACCAAGGATCTTTACTTGAGTTATTTTCAATGGACATAAATGGTGCAAATTCCACCTTGTCTCCTGATGTGCATTTTTCCGTACCCAAAGAGACCAGGATGACAGCAGTGGAAGACTTTCAGAGACCCGCCCCTAATCGGTCTAACTGTTCCACCAAAGATTTTCAAGGTGTTTCCTGGTCCCATCCACTACAGCTTAGCTCCCAACGGGAAAGTAAATGGCCTGATAATGTTCCTCAGCCCAGACATCCCACAACAAGACCACAAGGATCCAACCACGTCAAGCAGAGCGATGCTGATTCATTAAGGCAAATGTGGTACTCTTCATCGCTTGATGTGGAACCCTCAGCATTGCAAGAGACGCTGAAGGCTCAGACTAAGTGGCTTACTTCTAAGCATGGGTCACTAGTAGATCGAGCAGACCACTTGAAGAGGAGGCTACATGCACTGCTGGGTGAACATGCAGTGCAGCATTGTACCAACCAGTTGCAAGGTTTTTGTAGGAAACTCCAACAGGAAAGCTCTTTCATTTTGGCCACTGATCCGTCCTGCTCCCCAGAAAACAAAGGCTTTGATGTTCCAGTTGAGCAAAAAGGACCTAGAAGTCCACCTGGATTCCTTTCAGGGCGTAAAAGTTCCTTGTCTGTGCAACTACCCAAAAACATGGAGTGTTTAGTGCAGTGTGGGCAGGCCGTCCTTCACGGAGTCCAGAACACTCTAGACTCGGACGCCACAGCCAGTAGCTCAGATGAGGAGTGGGAGGAAACCACAGCAACCAAAGCAACTTCAAGGTGAGTATAAACACACCATTTCTATTGGTTCATTCTTTAGGAATTGCTCCTAAAATGTAAAGGATAGCAAAAAATACAAAATACGAAGTGATGAGGTTTTCTGATGATAAACATAATTATTTTAGATGCTGTACATTCTAGTCAAAGCTAAACATCACTAAATAAGATATTAGGGTTGTATCAGCGCATTTAAATGTTTTGATATGGCAATCCAAATATGACACTGTATATGAGGAGAATGGACATTCTGTTAAATCCCTGCTGACAAAAACTTGTATCTCCAAAATGAAAACTTTACATTAAAACCATAAAACCTTCTTAACTTTTAATGAAGGTTAATGTAAAATGTATTTTTGTAAGTAATTTAAAACCATTTATTTTGATCCATACGTCATGAAATTTTGACACAATTCAAATGTAAGCCGTTTTCAAATTATACAAAAATGTAGAAAGTGACAAAAACGCAAATACAAGGTTTTTGTCTGTAGTTGCACTGCAGCACCAATCAACAACTTAACTTAAAGTCCATAATGCTCATGCCATATGCCACACTCCTCTCTCCCAGCATGTTCAACAGTGCAATGTCATGGTTACGGTCATCATTTCTCTTCATTCAATTTTAGTTCAGGAATCTATTGGAATCATGGGCTACGTAGATTGTTATTAGTCGAGTCAATTTTATTTCTATAGCGGCTTTTACCACTGACATTGTCACAGAGCAGCTTTGCACGATCTGGGTCTGAGCCCCTAATGCCAAAGGCTACAGAGGCAAGGGAAAAACTCCATAAGCTGTAGGAAGAAACCTTGGCAGGAACCAAAAGTAAGAAAAGGAAAACTCATCCTCCTCCTAACAGGGGTGTAAATCTCATCACGACGAAAAGTTTCATCACGATTCGATTCAGTTACTTTAACTAATGATCCAATACATTTTTGATACCTTTGTATTTGTAATTTGCAGTGATGCAAATTCAATGTGATTTGGTTCTATGCCATTTGGTTGATTAGGTTGAATCTGTTACATGTCCATGACCTCACACATACACAAAAATTATAATGTGAACATTTTATTATTAAAGGGCAAATACAGCAGTGTAGTTATAAGGAAAAGCACCTTCTCAGTACAAAACCCTGCACACTGTAATATGAAGAAAAACCAGTTGTGAATTGAACACACATTGATTTTTATGTATCACATTAATACGTCAGTTCGTGTGCAATGAATGTATTGGTCTTGAGCAGAAATTGTCAAATGTTGGCATATCTTTTAAACCTACTGATGTCCATATAAATATATGGTTCTGAATTATTTTTAGCCCTTTTAATCAAATAATCCTACATGAAAGGGACTATTGACCAGTTCAGACACTCACATATTCTGGATAAATGTGTTTTTAAGCATTATGATGCTGTCACACAGGTAATCAGGTAATAGTCATATATTTCAGGGCTGTTCACGCATGTATTGTCTTGTTCGTCACAGGATGTAGCAGCATAAATGCAGTTTGATATTTTACCCATCGGCCGCATGAGCACACTGGTGCTGACCCTTTACTCAGTGTGTTCAGGTCCTTATCCAGTGTGATTATCTGACTTTGCAGCTGGATTTCTTTCCCATGTCAGGTGAAACACACTGCTGAATATTGTGTGCCAAGGGATAGGTAAACAAACAGGCCTGGGCCTGTTTCACACATGCTGCCTCTGTGTAGGGTGAGCGATGCAGTACGCCTTGCTTTTTCATTTTGGAGCCCATGATCACAGGTTAGTGTTCATAAAGGCTGTACAAGCAGCACGGCAGAACATCCCAGAGGCACCTGAGCAGCACTGCTGCACTTAGAGAATTGGCATCAACCTGTTTTTTGCGGTGAAATAGTGAGTTTGAGAACCAATAGAACTGAAATAAAAATGCAGAAAAAAACAAAGAATTCTGTGATTTAATGATGTTTTTATGAAATAATGGTTCATTGTGTTACGTACCTGCATAAGCACAGAGAGTAAACAAGTGCCACATGTCTGTTTATGAATCAAAATAAAGGATTTGACTATTTGTCTGTTTGAAGAAAGAATGTCCGTACATCCTGCTTACAAGTCATCACAATGTATGTGTACATGACCAGTGCCATGCAAGCTGAAGCAGCCATGCTATTGGGTTGCTTATGTAACTGTGTAAATCTTTGTTTGTTTGAAAGGGTTGTGCTTCTGCTTGGCAGACATAGAAAAGGGCAGATTTTATGGGCAGATTTCAGCAAAATGTCTAAAAGCAAAGACTCCACTTCATTTTACACATGTAATAATGAATCTGAGATTAAAACCTTAGTCTGCGATTAAAACTTTGACCTGCACATTTTCTGACCATGTGTTATGATGGATATGCCTGTAAACACCTGTTAACAATTTACATTACTTTCGAGGCCAGAAGTGCCCAAATCCAGTCCTGGAGGCGAATTGTCCAGGACCGTTTGGTATTTCCCCTCTTGTAACACACTCACTATACCTAACACTATTCCTGTCCGTTTAAGCAGAGAAATCACCAAACTGTGCTGGAAACTGACCCACCAGGACTGGATTTGGGCGCCTGACTAATATCCCTTAATGTCAGGGTTTCCTGTTCTCTCTTCCACCATTTGGTAGCCATGTGCTTTTGTACTTGTTTTGGTTTGTGTCTGCTGCTTGTCCTGCCCCTTGATTATCTTCTCTATCTGTGTTAAGTGTGTAACACTGCCTTCCTGTTGTTGCCCCTGATTGGTATGCAATGCATGTAAACCTCTGTTAGTGTTTGTTTCTGGCTGTGCATTGTTGTATGATACCTAGCAAGTGGTTTAAACTGCAGGGTACTATAGTTTTCCAATAGAATTTGAGAGGTCAACAGTTCAGCATGGGTATTTAAAGCGTTTGTGCTAACATAATTCTTCTGTAATACTTTATAAATCCTCAAACATCTAATGTTACCTTTGGATGTTACTGGGGAGTTCACTGGACCATTTGACTGTGAGCATCTGCAGTGTTGATGCTAGACCTTTGTTACAAAATTGTGTTCTTACCTATACCTAACAACGTATGTTCTCAATTGTTGTCCTTTTGAACATACAAGTCGTGAAATTTGTCTGCAAGCATATGCATACTATAGGGGCCCTGCTGCTTAGCTGCTGTGTGGTTTTTCCATTTTAAATGATGGACTGAAAAGCTGTGATTTGAGCGCTAGCGCCACCTTGTGGAGAATCCTATAACCTCATAGCATGTATGAGTTACTGTATCGAATCATGCCCCTCGTGTCTTCACGTGTCCATGTTTTGTTTTGGTTTGAGCCACGTGTCTTGTCCTCGTGTACATTGTGTAGCCACGCCCCCAGCTGTGTCTTATGTTTATTAATTTCTTAGTCAGCTGTTTCTCATTTCCTGTGTTTATTTGGTCTGCTTGGTTTGGCTTGGTGTCGTGGATTGTCTGTTGTATTCTGTTGTGTTTCTGTCGAGCTCTGTAGTCTCATACTGGTTATTGTTCATGCTTTGTGTTTTGTTTTTTCAAGTTTGCATTCAGTGTTTTTCGTCTTTTCTTTAATAAATCTCCGTTGTTTAAATCTACGTCCCGCCTGCGCTTGCTGCCAAAACAACCCACAATCGTGACAGTTACATTTAAAAGCAGAGTGTATACACTTCAGATGCTAGTTTAAACATAATCCTGGATTGATGTTTAAATAATGGTGCAAAAGCTTTAAATTTAAACTAGATTTACAGTAAAAATAAAACCAAGATTAAAATCAAGATTAAAAACTAACTGATTATTTTTAAACTAGGTTTAAAGTTTGGTGCAAATAGATTCACAGGATTCCATCTGAGTTAAGCTTAATCCCTATTTGTGTAATGCACTTTTTGTCTTAAATTTAAGCTGAACTTGGAAATTCAGAGAAGAATTTCACCTTAAGCTCAGAAAGGACAAAGGCAAGTGCGATGAATTCCAGTTTCCATAAATATTGCCAAATATACCTTCGTTTTAAAGATGAGGTAGTCATTCGCAGTGGTGCCCAATCAGTTTTGACCTCTCAGTGCACTTCCATACAAACCCAGTTGCTTGGCGTAATTGTAAACATGTTTCTGAGCTAAATGCCAACTTGGTGATGTTGGGCATGGCTGGTGTTGGCTTGGGTGTAAGGTTCTTTGTTAGTGGCCAGTACCAGGATGATCTACTTTCTCCTACAGGCCAGTTGTTGACAGCTTACTGCCTGGTTACCTGCAGTCTTGGCCTGGAATGCAGGAACAGGAAAGTGGCATCTGTGTGGAAAGCAGGAGGGATGTACACAGGATGCCTTTTGTAATGGCACATCTTTCCAATAAACAGGGAGTGGAATCACAAAAGGCCATTGCTTTATGAGCCCTGGGAACAAAAGAGTGTGTCCCTGGGGTGTACATGATTTGTTTGGCAAGCTTCAGACTGCTTTTGTTAGAGCCTTCATCTCAAGCTGTGGCAAGACCGTTTCATGCGGTCGTTCAAGGTCTTACATGCTGGTTTTATTGCACAAGTTTTAAGTTGTATCATCTCTCATTTTAGAGTTTATGGCCTTTTCACTGTGAAAATGTGGTCATGTTTGAATGTGAGTACTGTTATGACAACTATTATTATTTTTATGAATGTGTCTTTGTCCGTATTTGATATCATTATCTCATACAGTGTCAGAAACCACATTTGGTTTGAGATTACATAAAAAGTAGTGACCCTCATTTTGATTCTTGCAACATAAGAGTACAACATACTGAAACACTGCATATTGTCTTAGATCTTATAGTATTGTGCTGTATCGTGATAAGCATGTTAGCTTCCGGCTAATGTGGTAGATTAAGGCTTGTATATTAGCTTACGGTTGTAGCATAAAAGCATATAATATCAGGTATTATAAAGTATTTTTTTATAAAAACATATTAAATGTTCTAATAAATGACAGAAAATGTAAAAGTAGGGCTGTTACTATTATTTGATGATAATAAATTGACATTATTTGTATATTTATTTATATATAAAAAAAATATTAATTGGGGAGTACTGATTACTAAGCAATTGGAAATATAAAAAAGGTTGTTAAAGCTGTGTCTAAACATTTTCCACAAGGTAAGCATTTAGCATTCCAGTCTGTATTGTCAGTGAAAGAGAGGAAACCTGCTTAATGGATCTCACTAATTTGTGAATATTTGTAGTTACAAATTTTACTTAAAATTTTTTTCTGTATGGAAAAATAATCAAATTCAGTAAGGAATTTTGTGAATTGTTGCACCTCTACTCTTTCCAAATATCTCCGCCTCCGTGCTCAAAATTATGTAGGACATTTTGAATCTGTTGTGAGGCAAAGAGGATGGGTGCTACAACAACTAACTTGTAACTTCAGTGTGATTTAAATATAGTCTGTTAGCACAATTACAATCATTTTAATGTAATGCACAGAACTTTACAATGGGCAGAGAGAAGGAAAGAGAGAAACCTGACAGAATAAGTTAAGTGAAAGTGACTATTTGTCATTGTGAACACACTCAAGCAACACAACGAGATATCACCTCTGCATTTAACCCATCACACTTGGAGCCGCAGGCAGCTGTCAACCCAGGGAGCAGTGTAGTGGGACGGTACCTTGCTCAAGGGTACCTCAGTAGTGCCCAGGCCAGGACCCGAACCTGCCACCTTCAGGTCCCAAAGGCAGTGCCCTAACCACTAGGCCTCCACTGCCCAAGAACAGAAAGGGAAGGATGAAATAGGTATGATTGTCAGAAATCATGTTTAACAGAGTATAGTATCAAACCCAATGGGGGAACTTGAACATTGACTGTCGATAGCTTGGGGCTACTTTAAATCTAGGACCTTGTAGACAGTGGAAGTAGTTTCTGGTATGAATAGTCAACAACCTCGGTTGACTGGTCTGCTGTTTTGAGCTTTTAACTGTAATACTGATGACAACATGCATTCGTTTACCTGAGCTGAACCAAAGGAGTCTCTGCACAGGCAGAAATGACCACGATAGAAACACAAACAAGACTTTTGCTACTTCATAAGGAGCAGTGCAATTTGGTGACAAGTGGCAAGTTTTTGATGATTTAAGCATGCAGTTTACATGATGCTAGTTGGTGGGGATCCATCACTTCATAGCTCCAGTAACCTAAATATATATATTAAATATTGCAAATATTGGACACAACATATTTTTGGCTGATTGCCTTTGGGTAAGAAACTGTAAATCAGATTTTTGAGGAACAGTTGCATTAGGGTTCACATGATCATGATCTGAAGGTATTTAAATCTATCACATGGGTAGAGGACAAAACCCAGCATGAGAAGAACAGCTTATCGTGAGAAAAAGCTCTGCTCTGTGGAACACCTGCTCTGGCATTAAGAATTAATATCGAACTCTGCCATGAGGGAGTTGCTGGCCACATGTTATATAACTTAAGAAATGAGCCATGTGTTGTTTTGCTGTCTTATTGCTGCTTGCGTGTGTATGTGTTCGGTGGGGGGTGAGGGGGTTTGTTTAGTTATGTGGTGACCTGGAGGTCTGGTGTCCCAGCAGGAGATATCAGACTAATAACTCTGCACTATGTGTGGGGGGGTTTATACAGTCTTCACTCCTGCTCCACTGCCCTGTAAGTATTCATGGAATTTCCCTACTACCCTGGAGGCAGACTGGGCCATTGTATATGTGTGGGGAGGCAGAAAAGCATACTTTAGGTTTACAGCATTGCAGTCATAGGGCATGTCTCAAAGAGCTCAGTGGTTAAGGTGCTGCCTTGGGAGACTAGTAATTCTTTAACTGATCCAGTGCACTTGAACTTGGTTGTCTGGGAATTCCCACAATGCACCTTGGGCATTGACTGTTCTCTGTGATCCCTAACTGGAAACATCCCCATAGCCCATCTCCAGCTTAACTTTTGTGAAGTGGAGGGCACATTCCGCATGTTATCTCACTTGCCTCCCAACCTTGAAACAAAGTTGTGGTTTTTCTGTGTGGAGTTTGCTGTTTGTGTTCTCCCTGTGTGTCGTGGGTTCCGCTGGGAACCAAAATTTCCCCATATGTGACTGTGTTTGAACATGTTTGTGGGTTTGCCATGCAATGGACTGTTGCCAGGGTGTTTCTGTCCCTACGAGAAGCTCCTGTGACCCTCGTTGGGATAAGCAGCTCACAAAATGAATGAACGATGGAAACTTATGTTTACTGCTTAGCAAGCAGCTGCATTTTTGTCTCTGAATGAAATAGTCAGAGCATCTTCAAAATTAGCTTACCATTTTTAGGCCTGTATCAGTTTGTCAAATCAGTTGGTAACCTACATCGTTTATTGTGTCTAAAAGAATAGTTGAATGGAAAATGTATTCGTGGTAAATCAGCCAGAATGTGTTTCGCTTCATTGGATTTGCACTTGAGCAATAAGGCTAATGTATCTTAAAAATGATGGAAATGTAAAGTACATGTAATTCTTAAGTAATCTCAAATAAATGTGTGTGGTTTCTGATGCTGTATGGCATTACATTCTGTAAAACACAATGTTACACAATCTTTGTTTGTGGCTTCTAAGTGATATATTTCAACTGCTTTGTCATAAAATCAAAGTTTGTGTCTGAAATCGCAACCCACATTAGTTTAGTAGAATGGCCTAGTGGTTAGGACGCTGCCTTTGAGACTTGAAGGTCGCAGGTTTGAGTCCCGCCCCGGGCACTACTGAGGCACCCTTGAGTAAGGTACCCTCCCACTACACTGCTCCCTGGGCGCTGTTGGTAGCTGCCCACTGCTCCACATGTGCACGTGTGATGGGTTAAATGCAGAGGTTGCATTTTATTGTGGTGCTTGAGTGTGTTCACAATGACAAATAGTCACTTTCACTTCACTTTTGTATTTATAGAGGCAAAACAGGCAAATGTTTATTTTTTCTGGACAGTCACAGAAAGTTCTAAAAGATTGCAGAAGGTTCTAGAAAATTCTGGACAATTCTAAAAGCTTCTGGGCATTTCTCACAGTTCAGAATCTTTGGAAAGTCTACTTAGCATTTGAAGTGAATGGAGAATGTTCTTGAAAACTGATACATTTCTAAATGTCAATGTCATGAGCACAGAAACATTTTGAGGAACTAGAGCCATTTTCTTTTTAGCATAAGGGATTGGAAAAACACACGTTGCTCCCGGGAACGAAAATAAAATTAAACTGTTCATTAAATTAAATCTGTTTTGTAGCGAAATGGAAAATGTACACTGCACAACTGAAAACAGCAGCAGCTGCCATGCCATGAAGCATCCTTACTGTCTGAAAAAACCTTTGTATCTCCATCTCCAAGACATGTTTTGGTTGATTGACTACAGTATTTCTAAGGAGAAAATTGTGCAGGTTTTCCTTTAAAGGAATTAGTATTCTAGACTGGACTCATTTGTTGTCACAACCATGCTTGTGAGCAGCTCCTAACAAGCCAAAGGTTGTGGAGTAATCCCATGGTAACTTGACTGTGCAGCTGTCAGGAACATTCACCCAGAAGAACAATGAAGGAGATGATGTCATGGCAATTCAGACCCAGTTCACTCTACTCATTGACCAATCACAGAATAATGTGAATGGTTAAAATTACCTATGTTCTATAGATACTAAGATGGGAAACTATGTAAATGTACTCTTTTTCATCCCCAAAGGGAAATTATTCATGGCTTATACCCACCCGAAGCTGCGAGCACATATGGAGAACACACACACACCCGAACAAGCCACAGTCACATCAATAATGTTACTCATTAGCTTTGATGTTACATGCTATCTGTGCAGATAACAGATTATTTGCAGGGTAGTAGTACTACCCTGATGTTGACATGGTGGTAGTAGTAGCATGTGTGTGTATCACATGCAGCAAGGTTGCGTTGGCCTTTAAACACTGTCTCCACTTTATTAGACGCTAATATTTTATTCCTTATTTCATTAACCTTTGTTTAACCAGGAAAAAAATCCATTGAGGTTAAAAAGTCCTGACCAAGACAGGCAGCAACACCTACAGTGCACAGTTACACAGTTAGAACACAAACTTTAAAAGCAAGTGCATACAATAGAGTTGGCCTCAAGAACTCCCAGTTTGGATTTACAAGTGCTCAGTGAAATTAAGTCCGCTAATTTCCAGTCTTTCACTTGCAGATGTAAAGTTCTTAAAGTTATTGATGATTGATTAAATACCAGTGATCCCATCCTATCCTGATGCCCTACTTCTGGTTGAAGTTCTTACCGCTGGAGCTCACTCACTCCTACTGAGGAGAGCCCATACGGACAGCCCTATGTTCCACCTAACTGATCGAAAGTCACTGTTGCCCACCTGTACACAAGGAACTGATTCTGCCTCTTCAAAGTCATCTTTTTTCTTTTCTTTTGCTTGTAATTGCTATGGGTGTCGACCAGAGAAGGATGGGTTCCCTTTCTGAGCCTTGGTTCCTTCCAAGATTTCTTCCTACAGCTTAGGATGTTTTTTCTTGTCTCTGTCGCCATTGGCTTGCTCATTAGGGGCTCAAACCCGAATTCTGTAAAGCCGCTTTGCAATAACATCAGTTGTAAAAAGAGCTATAGAAATAAAATTGACTTGTCTTTACAGTCTTTACAGTTTATCTGATGCTGTTTACTCTATGTTGGTCTGAACAGTAGCCTTTACTCCTCTACTCCTTTATCATTGGTCAGTTTCTGACCACTTAACACTCTTGGCTGGATATTTTTGTTGGTAGACTTTTCTTAGTCCAGGAGTTACACTCCAACAGCACTGCTGTGTGTGGTGCACAGAGTAAAACTTATATATAACTTCCCATCCTAATACTACTTGCTAATCCATGGGCCTGTTGGGGTCTTGACCACAGATGAACAGTTTAAATGGGGCTAACACATGATACCTTGTGTAATTACAGGCTACGAAGACTGGAGAAAATTCTACAGTTGTTCTTGCTTTTCTGCCAAATTCTCTCTTTTTCATTCTTTGTCTCTCTCACCGTCCCTTTCTTTCTCAGTTGTTGTAGTTGTGAGTGGAGTTGGCAGAGAGAAAGAGCAGAGCTTGCTCGCTGCTGGACGTGGCTGCAGCACAGAGTCTCTGAACTGGATTGCAAGATCCAGCAGCTAAAAGAACTCCATCAGCACATCCTTGCATGTAAGGTAAAGAACTACCACACCTTCTGCTGCAATTAAGGGTGATCTGAAAATCCGGTGAGAGATTAAAAAGAGATCTTAATAATATGTGATGAATTGCAGAATTATGGCTTGAATAAATTTGTCAAAAATAAGAATTAAAATCATAATAAAAGACACCCCCCCCCCAAAAAAAGAGTCTGTTTTCACTGCTGTTTAAATAGACAGCAACATTTATATATTCATGGTATTTTTTTTAATAATTCTGAATCGTATCAAAATAATATACTTTAATTAAATCTTTTGCCGAAAATTTGTAATCCCATCGTCTGCGCTGAGAGTTAAACCCCTTGTTTTGAAGTTTTCTCAAAGCCGAGAGATAGCAGTGATGCTTTTGATACAAGTGCTCGTCGTTCTCCTGTCATCTTGCCATGACATTTGCGTGCGTGTGTTGGATGATCTCGTCACAGATTATGGCCTAATTAATCGGCCTGGCAGTGTGATAGTGCGGATTTCATTTCACACCACTGCTAATCTTATTATCTGTAGCAAAGCCTGAGTGGTTTCGAAATCTTGTGCTAGTTCTGTCACAGCCACTCCGTGGCCCTGTTGTCATTTGTTGCAGGGAGGTATAGTTTTGGCCGAGTCGCAGCCCATGACGGACAGGCAGATTCAGCAGATGTTGCTGACAGAGACTGCTGGCTTGGCACTTACAGCAGGAAACATGCATGACCTGACCACTGAGCCGGATACGGAGCCCAGCAGCCCCACACGCCTTCTCTGGAACATAGAGAGACAGGTGAGCATCTGTAGGATGATACCATGCATTGCATTGTTTTTATTATAAGAGAGAGGCGTAAGGTAATACATGACAGATTGTTATTAGCAGTACCATATTGGAACTGCACTGGAAAAAATGGTGCCTTGAATAATAATGTGTCCCACTTTCAGTGTGAGTGATCAACTGTTGGGGAACGTTAGGGGGCAAATCATGAGTCTGATCTTGGTTTGATATGATCAGAATATTTTTGCCAGCGATTCCATACATTTTCAATACCTCAAAATTTGCAGTGATGTGATTCAGTTGCCTGGGTTCAATACTGGGGTATGCAGTCAGTATGAAACCACAACGAAATGCAACCTCTGCATTTAACCCATCAAACAGCAGCAGCAGGCAGCTACCAACAGGGCCTGGGGAGCAGTGTAGTGGGACAGTACCTTGCTCAAGGGAACCTCAGTAGTGCCTGGGCCGGGACACGAACCTACAACCTTCAGGTCTCAAAGGCAGCGTCCTAACCACTAGGCCTCCACTGCCCACAATGTTTGTTTTACAGTGATAATCTGGTGAAAAAACAGCTTTTTCTTTTCACAAATTTGTTCAATCAACCAGGACATAGCTGGTGTCAATGTAGTAGAAATGTGCTGACCTGCAGTGGAGGCCTAGTGGTTAGGACACTGTCTTTGGGACCTGAAGGTTGCGGGTTTCGAGTCCAGGCCCAAGCACCACTGAGGTACCCTTGAGCAAGGTACCGTCCCACTACACTGCTCCCTGGGTGCTGTTGGTAGCTGCCCGCTGCTCCACGTGTGCTGGGTTAAATGCAGAAGTCTCATTTTGTTGTGGTGCTTGAGTGTTTTCACAATGACAAAGAGTCACTTTCACTTCACTTTTTCATCTTCTGAGCTGTTTACCAGTGCAGTTGCGATATAGTACTGCTAATCACAATCTTTGACGTATTACCTTACGCTTCTCTCTTATAATTCCAAACTTGAATTTGTATATCTGCCAATATTGTAACTTTTCACCTTTTTAATATTGTTGTTATCAGTATTATGTGTGAGGGTACACAAGGCTGTAGTAAACCACACTGGCATTCTTAATAAAAATATACAAAAGTGGATTAAAGTTAAATGTATTCCTTAGCAATTTGATCTGTTGTTAAAATAGGCTTTAATTCTTTAATTCTTCTTTAAAAACCTTAACAAATCAACTGCACCGCCATGCGTTATCAGCAAATACTGTTAATACAGAATGAACAAAGGCCATTTGTCCACAGCCCAGGTGAGAACCCAGGTGAGTAAATGTGCATTTCTAAAAACACAAATCTCCCAGTTAGCTAGTTAGACCACGGTGATGATATTACAGGAAACGCAGCTGGAAACATGCACTATTATCACCCTGTGGCGTTTGTCCTTTAGCTAGCAGTTTTAGCTACTGAGTCAGAGTGTCTCCAAAACGGCAGGTCTTGTGGAGTGTTCCAGGTGTGTAGTGGTTTGTACCTACCAAGAGTGATCCAAGGAAGGACGACTGGTGAATCAGCGACATGGTCATGTGCACCCGAGGCTCACTGATGCATGTGAGGAATAAGACCTGGCCTGTCCGGTCTGATCCCACAGAAAAGGTTTAAAAAGTGATGCTGACTCTGATAGAAAGGGGTCAGAACACACAGTGCACCACAGTCAGAGCTGTTCCATCAGCATGAGGGAGGCAGATGGTGTTAATGTTATGTCAGATTGGTGTATGTCTATACTGCAGTATGTGTGTGTGTGTGTGTGTGTTTTTGTGCATGCAGAGCGCCCAGCTGAGTCAGATAGTGACCAGTTTGATGACTCCACTAAGTGCGTCTCCCTCTTCCTCACCTTTGAGTAAAGGCTTTTGCAGCCGGTGGGAAGGACAGAGCAAAAGATCGTACAGCAGGTTGGAATTTTCTCTCCGTTTGTCTGTCTCTCGATCGTTTTCTCTGTCTCTCTCTCTCTCTCTCTCTAGAAGAAGCAGTTACATTTTACTGAAGGCCAGTATTCATAAGACTACTTGACACATACTTAATCCTCTCATGAAAACTGACATAAACCTATTGAAACAGTTTTCAAAGATTTATTTCAACAAGCTGCTTTTGTCATAAATGTATATATGGGTTTATGGCATTTGTCAAAAAAGACTTACGTTGGTATTATGCCACTTTCTAAACATAGCTCCGCAGTACAATACTGTTACCGAAAAAGCCTTAGCCTGTGGCTGGAAAACAGTAATGATATCAGTAGTGAAGGCCTCATCTTCAAATGGAGATTCTGGAATGGTGAACTGAAATTTCCTCCCTTTACTCCAACTAGCCTAGAAAGGAAACAGCACAGTATTGGAGCATGTTCAGACTTTCATTGTCACACTCCAGGCTTTACCCATTTCTGGACGCTTCTGTGATAATGGAAAGCTGGCTTCCATAGCTTCCTCTCTCCATCTTTTTGGAAAGCAAAGTGTGAGAGAGGATGAATCAACACCTGTTTTGTTTCCAGGAGCAACAAGTCAGTCATAAAAAATGCAAGGCTTCCCGCAAGTGGTACATCAGCTGCCTAGCAAGGACAGTTATTATTGTTACTTTCAACAGGATCTGTTAAGAATCAAACCCCACTCTTCTGCATTTACCATACTACTAAGCAGGCCTTCTGCTCTTGGACAGTCCAGTGTTATTTTAAGAAACAATGTGGATTCTGTTTTAGATCTGAAGACGCTTCTTTTTCCGATTTTATACTGCTCTGACCACTCTCAGACAAAGAGCAGATGCTTCTGTTAGAGGGACTGATCCATTACTGGGTATTATATCAAGAGATGAATCAAAAATGCTGGAATAAGTAAATATTGTACAGATGCATACAGACAGTTGCAAGCCTTCACCTTGTGTAATGCCACGTTAGTAGGGCTGTTGAGATAACTTGATTATCCTTCACTAATTGGAATTCACTATATGACATAATGCAGTAGTAAATACATTACAGTGAATGTAAATGATTCATTTTCTGCTTATTGAAATAAATAATAAATAATTGCATACGTATGCATACCTGCAAACCCCATTTCCAGACAAGTTGGGACATTTTATAAAACCCATTACAGTAATCTGCACTTTGTAAATTCTCATGAACCTCAGAAAAGAACAGTGCACAGAAATGAGGTGAAGTGCTTTGGCTGATCATCTTAAATTGTATTTTGTAAATATAATCAAATTTTGAATTTGATGCCCACAGCATTTTTAAAAAGCTTATTATTTACATAAATATGCTGTAAATACACGATTCATTATTTATCAGAAAAACTCCATATTTCTTGTTAAATCAGCAGCATTTAGAATGTGCATTGTCATTTCAGTTTTACCTGATAGTGATTGATTATTTTGATCCAATCTGAACTCTCTGTACCGGTCAGCACATTAATGCTTGAAAACTGATCTGAAACCAAATTGAACTGAATTCAAAGTCTTGAAGCCAAAACACCTGAAAACTATGCATTGGTACTGCTGACATTTGAGATCACATGTCCATTTTTAAATATTAGGCCCTGTTTACATCTGGCATTAACATTTACCATAACTTGATTATCATTTACTAATTGGCATATATATGATTACTCAATAATTCACTTGATTTCTACCATTTTTTCATGGGCAGTGGTGACCTAGTGGTTAGGACTTTGCCCTTGTGAACCGCAGGTTCAAATCCCGGCCCGGGCACCCCTGAGGTTCTCTTGAGCAAAGTATCGTCCCACTACACTGCTCCCGGGTGCTGTTGATAGCTGCCCACTGCTCCACGTGTGCACGTGTGATGGGTTAAATGCAGAGGTCACATTTCGTTGTGGTGCTTGAGTGTGTTCACAATGACAGATAGTCATTTTCACCGTAATCAATAATGGCAGCCCTGTTTGTTAGAATTCTATATCTTCCTGTAGGGTAGTGAAGGATTTGAGTAGTAGTTTAGCTGGTAGACAGTTAAAAGATGTGTATGTGAAAAAAAAGAGTAAAAGGTTTAACAAATAGAAAATCTAACAATTAACAGTACATACACACAATTAACAATGTATACACACCAAAACAAATTTGTAAAGGTGTAACAAGTATTCAAGGCGTTATATAGAAATGTCATATATGTAGATACAGCATGTGCAGTTGAATTTACATACAGAGAATATAGCGAATATATAAAGTGTCTAAGTGCAAAATTAGACAGTTGTGCAAATGGCAATGTGCAAATGGATCGATAGTTATAGGCAATGCAAGCCAGTGGCTTTGGTTGTGTCTGCATAACAGTTGCCTATGCAGGGTTGCAGAGCAGTAGTGAAGTGTATAGTTTAATGTACTAATTTAAATAATTAGTAGTTGTTTTTTTAAGTGGTTTAAACTCATACTCAAGGTTTCACTGTTGCTAATAGCAGCACAAAGAGGTAGTCGCATAATGCCATCTGTAGCTTTATTGAAATATAAAATGAAATATCCTCCTCTTCTCTTCAGAGGCCTAGTTTATTCCTTAAGGCAGCTGCAAAAAATGTGATTTTTTTTTCTGCCTTTTAATCCACTTGTCTCTATTGTTAACATGATTTCTCAGTGCTGTTGCACTTATTTGATATGTAAATAACCTGATTTAAGGTTTGGTTTGTCCAGCAAACCTTTTTAAGCAAGTAGGTATAGAAATATGAGCCGCACGCTGGTCTTGTTTTATCGCAACTCTGAAGAAATAAAACATAGTGCTTACCAAGCCACACTGCATACTGTTTGTGCACAGTTTGTGCATTTTCTCTGAAAAAGCATAGAACATCCAATAAATGAAACCACATCCAATAAATGAAAACACAGTTGCCCAAATAAAGCCCTGGTTCTATGTGCGGATGCCTTTCACTGTGGCCAACATTGACATGCATGTGTCATAAGCAGATTTACACAAGAATAAGGGGCAATCCCAAAATGCTCAGAATGGATAAGGCAAGACAAAGCACATGTTCTGGCATTGCTTACTTTAACTAGATCAAAAAATACGATCGTACAGAGACACCACTGTTTTTTACTGAACCTAGAAATGAATTTTGTCTGTTTTTTCGTATCCTACAGTGTGAAGGATATAAAATGTTGCTAGCAAAAATATTTTAGGACAAGTCTTTCTGAATTTCTGTGTAGTAAGTAATACTAAAGAAGAAACCAAAACATTCGCAAAATTCTTCTCAGGTAATCCTTCCTCTCACCCTCTCTCCTTTAGCTTCAATGATGTGTTCGCCCATGCTGGCTCCATGTGTTTTGGTAAGGCAGAGCAGAAGAAGAGACGAGTATGTCGTCAAAGACGGCGCCTCCCACAGGTGGATGTGACTTGCGTGTCGGCACGTACTCGCCCTCTACTAACCTATCACAAGCCACGCCTCTTTACCATGGAGCAACCATCACTCAGGCAACAGGTTGGACAGTTCACATGTCCTCAATAGAAAGAAAGATATGACACAATGTGGTACTAAGTACAATTTACATTACATTTATTCATTTGGCTGACGCTTTTATCCAAAGCGACTTCCAGGACAGAGGAAACAATCAAGCGTTTCATAGAGTAACACTGAAGGTGGTGCTACAAGGAAGACCAACGCATTTCTCATAGTTGTAAAATAATTAACAGACGCAACTACTACAATACATACATATGCCAAGTGCTTACAATAACTATAGAGAACAACTGCTACAAAATACATATGCAAAGTGCTTACACTAATACAGAGAGCAGCTACAACAATGAATACATGCCAGGTGCTTACAAAACCTACTACAATATAACCAGTTGATAAGTGCTACAGTAAAACTAAGTGGAGCATTATTCTCTGGGTGACTAAGTACATTACAGTGAAGGTAAATCATTAAATGTGGGTAAAGGTAAGTTTCGTTTTCATTTGCTGATTATTGAAATAAATAAAGTAATAAATACATACAGTACATATACATACCTATAAACCCTATTTTCAGAAACGTTGGGAAATTTTGAAAACTGCAGTACAGAAATTTTTGCAATTTGTAAATTCCCGTACAAAAGTGATGAGATCAGGACATTTACATTTTATGTACATTTTACGTTTTTAAAAACATTCTCAATTCACTTTGAATGCTAAGTAGACTTATAGTAGAATATTCTGGAACTGTGAGAACTGCCAAGAAGTTCCTAGAATTGTTTCTGAAATCTTGTAGATCTTTCTAGAAACTTCTGGGAATGTCCTGAAAAGGTTTTGCCACTCTAAATACAAAACGTTTGTGGGCTGTGGGCATAAAATCAAAGTTTGTGATGGATTGAGCTGTTTTTACACAGGATTTAGACATAAGCAGTTAAAATATTACACTTAGAAGCCAGGAACATAAAAAGTGTAAAAAAAAAAAAGTGTGAAAAGTGTATTGTGTTATTTTTTTAGAAAAACTCCATATTTGGTGTCAAATCAGCAACATTTAGAAACCAAACCAAATTATAACAAAATTCTTGAAGCCAAAAAAGCTGATAATTCATAATTAAGATTGAAATAATTGAAATGAAAGCTTGGGCCCTGTTTACATCTGGCATTAACATGCATCTTAGATGATTTGATCTAAGTGCAAATGTCAACAAGATGCAGTCTGTCTCAGAGATACATAGCAATCCCATCCTTCAAACCACATTCACAGGTGGTGCAGTGGTGGTTTAGTGTTTAGGACCTTGTCCTTGTGAGCCGAAGGTCACAGGTTCAAGTCCCGGCCAGGGCGCAACTGAGGTACCCTTGAGCAAGATGCCGGCCTGCTACATTGCTCCCTGGGCCCTGTTGATAGCTGACCGCTGCTCCACGTGTGCGTGTGTGATGGGTTAAATGCAGAGGTCTCATGTCGTTGTGGTGCTTGGTGCTTGTTCACAAAGACAAATAGTCACTTTCACTTAAGTTCTAACATATTGGAAAGCCCATATGAAACAAGGACAGTTCCTTTTCTCCAAGCACAAAATCGGATCATATCTCTATGTGTCATTGCCCACTTCAGATTACATCACACAGGGCCTTAGATACATGTAAATGTTTAGTACGGAGAGGATCATGGTCATTCACATTTTAGAAGATCTAGAGTTTTACGGCCATGTTACAAAGTGTACTACCAATGGCGTGTGCATCAGAACTACAATGATCAAACCACAGGTCCCAGCTTGCCCTCTAAGAGCATCATGCTCAGCTCAACTGGACAACCCCCTTCTCAGAAATCAAAGATTGGCATCTGGACTCTTCTCAGTTTTAGCTCCTAAGAGGTGGAATGAACTTCCCCTAATAGTTAGAACTGCAGAGTCCCTCATGACTGAAGACCCAGCTCTCCACAGAGGACAATAACTTTACATCCCAACATAACTAACAAACATTCTTACAACTAACTATATATATTAAAAACTTGTATTTTCTATGTAAGAATTAACAAATCATCTCTGGTAGAATCTTGGTTGACTAGCAGCTCTTAATGAAAATCTAGGTTTACTAGTGTGACAGGTTTTCTTCATAGACTGCAAAGCACCCGTGTACGTCACTCTGGATAGAAGCATCTGCAAATGTAAACGTAAGCTCGATTACCTCTGGATAAGGGCAGCTAGATCCTGAGACATTCCAGCCACAAACACCTTTACACTTTTCTTTTAAATGAGCAGAGGAAAAATCCAAATATAGGACCTATTTTAATACCAAGTGACAGGGCCCACGGCAGCTAGATTTCTGCTGTTCGTGCTGCAGCAGTTTTACCTGGGGAATTACTATAATTAGGTGGTTACGGACAACATCTGTCATTTCAGTTCTGTTTGATTTTGGATTATGCAGCTTTTGGTTCTGACAACAATAACTGTGGAGTGAAAGGCCTTCTGTAATTGGCTGAACCTGGAGCTCTGTCAGTAACATTGGTCCTGTTGTAAATCAGCCAGTCATATCTCTTAAATACATTACACAACTTCCTCTGGTAAAACTAAAACCAGCTCAAGATAAATCATGTACCATGTTCATATTTAAACAAGCATATGTGTTTCTCTCTCTCTCTCTCTCTCTCTCTCTCTCTCTCTCTCTCTCTCTCTGTCCTCAGGGACCAGACTCCCCAGCTTACCTCTGTGCTAGCTGTGCTAGCTGTGATCCTGTGACCGTGTGCTCTGACCCCACCTGCTCTAGCAGTACTGAAAGCAGAGCCCACAGAGACCACTCCATGCTCTCTGTCTTTTCAGGTAGGTCAAAGAGTGTGTTAGAGAGAAAAAAAACTGTAAGGTGCATTGCCCGGGCAGGCCGGCACAGGGTGGTTGAGAGCCCTGCCCTTGTGGCTGTGCCGAGTCGGGCTGGAAGGGGGCATTGATTAGCTGATTGAGGGGGCATAGCTTCGCTATGGTGAGGGCAATCAGTGTTTATGTGTACCATTTGGGCCGAAGTAAACAATATTGTCAAACAGGGTGAGGCGGAGTCCTTCTTTCTGTTGGCATGTATGGCTGGCATGGTGCCTAGACCATACCGGATTCTTGCTAGTAATTTGGGAAAGACTCTTGGGTTGTTTATCTTGTGGGTCTACCTGTCTTTTCCCTCTTTAGTCCCCATTGAGTGCATTGGCCACATCAAGGGGGGCTTGCATTCCGCTTCTCGCGGGCTCCCGGGTGCAGTTGGTTTGTGGCACTAGAGGCCTGTATATTTTCCATGCGGCCTTTTCTCTCCCTTAGCAGGTGTGCTGATATCACAGGAGGCTCATATTTAGCTTCTTGCAGGCTCCTGGTACGGTTGAAAGTGGCACAAGGACCCTTTGTATGTTCTGTGAGCTGTGGAGAAGGAGGCATGGACTTTGTTGCCACAGTTTGTATTCTGGTCCCGCATGCTCCTGCAGTCTCCTCTTTTAGCACTTTACCAGCATCCACCAGAGCAGGCCCTGCGTAGCTCACTGCTAACACTAGCAACCAGCATGCCGTGATTGCATCTTACGCCAGTGGAAGCAGGGCCTCTTAACTCGGCTAGTTTCTCAGCCATTTTAAATATGGAAGCACAGGCTGGAGCCCCAGGTTCCTTATGCTTCCTCGCAAGTGGGTCACGTTCTGAAAACACTGTGCCGGCAGCCTCGCACATTACAAAAACAAGAGAAGGTAGAATGAAAACAAAATAAAACCGAATGAGGGAGGGAGAATGTGGGGAAAAGCAGTCAATGGTGGAATAGTTACACGGAAACATCTGGCCTGCTGTGCAGAATGTGCAAGTGTGCATGCCTTTCCTTTGTGTGAGCCTTGAGTATAGCTTTAACCCTTTTTGCAATGAAAATGTTTACATTGAAAAACTCAATTGTTTGCAATTGTTGTATAATGAAACTATGCATATAGTAGTAAACAATATGCAACCACATTAGTACATAATTGTCTTATAAGCTTGATAACATTTGTCTTATGAACAAGATACATTACCACTTGATTTACTTTCTGTATTGGCAGGTTTGAGACTGTACTTGACCAAAACAAGGGCAAAGAGAGTTTTTTTCCACAAGACTGTACACACAACAATCAGATTTCATTAAAATGGAATTACGGAAATCTTTAAAGAATTACTCTGCTTATTTACGGGAGCTACAAGCGAAAAATAATTACTATGAAACCAGAGCCTTTTGTTACCACCAGCAATAACTGAATTCAAATAGTTATAGTGGTCTGTGGGCTCTTGCTTTTGTGCTGAACCAGCACCATGTCTGAGTGAGAATTCAATCTTCAGGAACGTACACAGTAGAAATGCAGGCATTATTATTAGCCTGGGGCGCTAGCGTGTGCAGCTCTGCAATCCTTTCTGCCCACACATTATATTTTGGGATTCTAAATTTAGTGCTGCAGATGTGTTAGTGCTTTAGCTTGTACTGCGGCTTTATATACTGCATAGGCCAAGCACTACACTGATGCAAACATTTATCCAGCGTGTTGGGTTGGCCTGTGTATGATTTTATGAAAAGTTAAAAATATTTTTTATTTCTCAGACTATTTTTCTTAGGGTGTTTCTCACATGTACAGTTGGTTTTCTCTGAATCAGTTGATGAGCTTGTAAAACTTAGTTTGGTTTCCTTTGACGCAGACAAATCCAAGCGAAATATAATGCATAACGATAAACCACATGAGGACATTCAGGACGTTTTTTGGTCAGATGTGTAGAGGAAGAAGCTCTTGTTCTGGACTAGCTCTTATTTCTGTGAGGGGAATATTGCTATGCCATTTGACATGGAGCAACAGCACAGCTGGCATTTGCTCATAACAGTGGTGATTTATCAGCCAGCCAAAATGCACTTCGAAGAAATGTCCTAATATTACTGTTTCAGAAATATTTGATAATTTTTAGCAAATGCAAAGACATGCTAACCGGCAACATGTGATGGACTGCTAATCCATTGTGCTCTGGGTTCAAATCCCATCCTTGTCAATAGGTTTGGGTAGTGGTGGCCTAGTGGTTAGATCATTGCCTTTAAGACCTGAAGATCGCTGGTTCAAGTCCCAGCCCGGGCACTACTGAGGTTCCCTTGAGCAAGGTACACTGCTCCCCGGGGCGCCGTTGACAGCTGCCTGCTGCTCCACATATCAATCACATATCCATTTGTTTAGCTTAAATTGGCAAAGTACATCTGGTATTTGGGTTGAATCGAGGTCAGATTACTTTCAAGCTACAAATGAACTGCTCTAGCGTTGGTTTCGGAGTTTAACTCCTCCAAGTTCTGGACCAATATTGGGTTTGTTGAGATTGCTGAAAAATGTTATGTCCTTGTGGCACAGGCCTAATGAGGTACTATTAACAATGTGCTCTATTTGCTAGTCTTATCACATGATGCACATTTAGCAGACCTTGAATATTTTAAATCACCTTAACATATTTATTGCGATGGATAGATGCCTGAGTCAGAGCGTCTCCAAAACAGCAGGTCTTGTGGAGTGTTCCAGGTGTGCAGTAATTAGTACCTACCAAATGTGATCCAAGAAAGGACATCTGGTCAATCGGCGATGGGTTCAAGGGCACCCAAGACTCACTGATGCATGTGGGGAGTCAAGGCTAGTCTGTCTGGTCTGATCCCACAGAAGAGCTACTGTGGTTTAAAAAGTGATGCTGACTCTTATAGAAAGGGGTCAGAACACACCGTGCACCACAGTCAGAGCTGCTTCAGCAGCATGAGGGACCTACTCAGTATTAGTCAGGTGGTGTTAATATTATGGCTGAGCAGCTCAACCACAAATGCTTAAATTGTCACTAAACTATATGGTGAAACCTAGGTGACTGTTAACAGTATTTATAGTGTCCAGTTATATCTAGAACCAGGTGAAATTTAAGTGCATCAGTTATATTACCTTCAGCTAAATTTTCTGAGAGCTGCTCCTCTGTGCTAAATGAATGTCTCACACACCTAAAAAAAAACTGGACCACTTTGGTCTATTTTCTTCTTAAGAAACATACTGGAATATTGGATAGTACTGTACAATTTAGTGAAAGTGACTCTTAGTCATTGTGAACACACTCAGGCACCACAACGGAATGTGACCTCTGCATTTAACCCATCACACGTGCAGCAGCGGCCAGCTATCAATAGCACCCGGGCAGCAGTGTAGTGGGACGGTACTTTGCTCAAGGGTACCTCAGTAGTGCCCGGGCTGGGACTCAAACACGTGACCTTCAGGTCCTAAAGGCAGTGTCCTAACCAATAGGCCACCACTGCCCACCATTTAACCAGACAGAAAGCCACATTGACTGTTATACCACGGACCCTCTGTTGCTAAAAATGAAAAGCAGTGTCACAACATGTCAGTATCATTAGAGCTGTAAAGCTTGTGAGTGTGTGTCTCAAGTCTGCTATACTTGATCTGTTCCACAGAAATGTCCCCGCCCTTCCACCTCCAGATGGGCCAGGCTGGAGAGGACTGGCCTCTGTTCCCTTACACAGCGTTGCAGGGAACAGATCCCACTCCTCAGTCTGTAAGAATCAGATCAAATTCGAACTTAAGTAGATCAAGGAGGTCGGCGGAAGCCATTGTTATATTTGGCAATAAAAAACATGGTGTGTAGTAACCTGGTATTATTTCTCACTCTTTTCTCACTCTAAGAAGCTGTGAAATTCTGTGGCAGATTTTTAGCTTTCATTTCACACCACTTTAGTTTTTATTAGAAAAAAGTGGAGATATTCCATTCCTAGTGGTTAGGACACTGCCTTTGGCACCTGAAGGTCGCTGGTTCGAGTCCCAGCCCGGGCACTATTGAGGTACCCTTGAGCAAGGTACCGTCACACTACACTGCTCCCCGGGTGCTGTTGGTAGCTGCCTGCTGCTCCACGTGTGCACGTGTGATGGGTTAAATGCAGAGGTCACATTTCGTTGTGATGCTTGAGTGTGTTCACAATGACAAAGAGTCACATTCATTATAGTTTTAACTTCATAAAAAAAATGTTATGCATGTCTTGTTTTGCAGAAAGAAATGATTTGTTTACAGTTTTGCCACATTTTTATTGTTTATATTTTTTATATAGTAACAAACAGAATAAAAGTCAGAATAGTAAAATCAGACCCGTTCATACAGAATGCAAATAAAGCATGAGTGTAGTTTGTGTAACTATGTAAACTGTAAAAAAAAAGGCTTTGTCCTTTCAACCCAAAAAATGCCTCATGATGACAAGCGATTGAACTGATTTTGCGTTGTTTAAATACTTTCTTGAATGAACAAATGTTTCTGGTTCATGTGAGTTGAATAAAACCGGTTTAAAAATTATGTTTGGTTGAAAAGCAAACCTTTTGTTTAGCAAAATGAATTTAAAAAAAAAAATTTTTTTTTGACTTTTGTGGTTTAATGACACAGAGCACTTATAATACCAGTGTGCAGTGGAGGCCTAGTGGGTAAGTCCCGACTCAGGTCCCACTGAAGTACCATTGAGCAAGGTACCGTCCCGCTCCACTGCTCCCTGGCCATTTCTCATAACTGCCCGCTGCTCCATGTGCGCACATGTGATGGGTTAAATGCAGTTGTGGTGCACTTTGTATGTGACTTTCACTATTGTCACATGAGTAATTCATTTTTACAACATACAAAAGGTTTTGATTTACATTGATTTTGATAATCCTGCCTTCCCTAGTCTTTAAATACATAGAAGATCTTTTGTGTGTGTGTGTGTGTGTTCGAGAAAATGACTTATTTGTCTCACTCAACCACACAAAGTGCACCTCAACGACACATGACCTCTTCATTTAACCCATCGCATGTGCATTTGTCGCAGTGGGCAGCTATGAGAAGGGCTCGAGGAGCAATTTAGCAGGGCGGTACCTTGCTCAAGGGTACATCAGTGGGACCTGGGTCAGGACTTGAACCTGTGACCTTCTGTTCACAAGGGCAAGGTCCTAATCACTAGGTCCCCACTGCCCTTTAAATAAATACATTAAATTAAATTAAATGAATGGGGATAATTACCGATTTGATTGGAAACATGTAAACATGGCAACAATCAGATTTTTTTTTCTTCATCTGTGACATATTTGTTTTTTGCGGCAGCGTGAACAGGAAAAAGAATGCACTTATACGTATCCGGTACTCTGCAATGCCACCTGTCTGAGCAGTCTCAAACAGGGCTTTCTTTCTCTCTAAAGTCATCTTCTGCAATATAAAAAAACACAGAAATTCAAACTTGTTCATTTTTTTTGGAACTTTTGTCATTTTGTTTTTTCCTTTTTCAAAGTAGCTGTTCATGCAGCTGATTTGAACATATGAAAAATAGAGCACAGCTGTGTTGGAGGAGCATGCTGGGTAAATTGTTGTTGGCTGGCGCATGTGGGTCAGTCCTGGAGCACGATATGTTCTGATTTAAGTCAGATAGAGGCCGCATTAAAAAGATAACAAGATACCCAGGCAGCAGAATCACATTTGGTCAGAAAATCCCATTTGTGCCAGTGAAAATCACTTTTTTTGGTGCCAGTTGTAGTGTAAGTGTCACGGAAAAGCTGATGTGTATTGCGTCGGTTCTACACAGGAATGATTCGAAAAAGTTGACCTATGTTTACCTTTTTTGGGTCCTTTGCAAAGATACGAGCCTCTTTTACACCGCATTAGCGATCGGTTTACTCCAGCAAGGACTGCTTTCGATGGACTGTCTCACTTTAAAACCGGATCAGTGCGTCAGAGGTTCGCTTGCGCTCCCCATCGTAGTGCCCTTTCTCTACAAATTCTCCGAAGGTCAAGATAAACCCTCTGGCCACCGCCACTACACTAATGCAAGCCTGCTGTAAGTGAGCTGATTTGGCAGCTGCGCTGTTTGGCCTGGCACCAGGGAGTTTCTGTCCCACGCAAACACACATGCACACACACTTAAACACACTTAAACACACACTCACTCACTGACTCAGCCACTCTGCTCATTAATCACCCACTTCTTCTCTCCGCTCGGCCAGCTATTTCTGATGGGGGTCTAACAATCTTTCAGATCACTACTGTTCTTCACCCAGAGAGGGGGAGAGAGAATGTGGTGTGGAAGTTAATGTGTGCAGCTGCAGAGTCATGCAGAAAAGACCTCATACCTCAAGCTGCTTTGCTGATTTACTGTCATTGAATGAGGCACAAATCAACACACTAGATTGAAAATGAACCCCAGGAATATTCTAAATCTTATTTATAGTTTCTGGCCATGGGCAGGGAAGTGCAGTGTATTCTGATGGGGGATGTATCAGTTATGCCTGCCTGCTTTAAAAGGTGCCATATTGCAGTTTTCTTGGATTTTTTTAAACCCTAAAAGCCACTTATAATGTAGGTGTGGTTTTATGTACCAGAACTGTATGAGCACTGATACTGGCTCTTACGTATTGGTGGTCTGTGCTGATGTACACATGTACCAAGTTTACAGTTTTTCTCCTGCCAGAGCACATAAACACTGGCTGCAATGTTTTGATGTAACTAGATTTTGCATCCACAAATGTGTGATCAGCGTTTGCTGGATCCCTGTGTCTCCCACTCATCTGATTTTCACCCCATTAAAGGAAAACACCAGGCTCTGATTCCACCTTCAGATTATATGATGAGGGTTCCCTTACTTTTGCCATGTGCAGTTTTGTTACTGGATCTTTTTTTTTATCCATATCCTTTACGCGGATAAACTGAAAGCATTATATCATTGTGTTACATTTTAAGATGGAATGTTTGAAATTTTAATTTGCATATTATTTTTTTAAAAATGCAAATTGTAAGAAAGATCACTGGGTGGTAGAACGCAAGAAAGTTCCAAGTCGTCAAGCGTAGCGTCACCGAGGCAAAACAGATCCACATAGAAAAGGCCGTATTCGTAGTAAGGTCACAGGCCAGGGTCAACTCAAGGCAAACAGGAGTAACAAGGGTCAGACAAAAACGAAATTCAAAGTACAAAGTCCAGGTTCAGAGAAACGGCAAACAGGAAATAAACAATCGGAAATAAACAATCCAAAGTCAAAATACCAGGCAATCAAAACAGAATATCAAAATAGTCAGCGACGCTCTAGAAAGATACAAAACCTCGCACAGTACTGCTGTGTTCCGGACTATTTAAAGTCTGCTCTGATTGGCCCCCACCAGTATCACTTGGGGGGGGCGGAGGGGGGGGGGGGGGGGGGGAGGGGGTTAACACCCTGGCGATGCAAACCGACTTCGGCCACTAGGTGAAG
>JBBPDA010109846.1:0-10023 GCA_037974385.1 Arnoldichthys spilopterus
ACACACACACACACACACACACACACACACACACACACACACACACACACACACACACACACACACACACATACAGTCTTGTGGTTTGGTATAAAGTCTTTGCCTGACCGTCGTTCAGGACTCACTCGCTCTCTCTCACTAGCTCTCACTCACTAGCTAATGCTCTCTCTCTCTTGCTCACTCTCTCACTCACTCTATCTTTGTTACTTTGTCTTTCTCTGACTTGGGATCCCAAATCTTTGGGGGAACTGGTCTCCAGATAGATATCTCTCTCTCTCTCTGTGTTAAATAAAACTTTTAAAAATACTTTACGGTGTGATTCTGACCTCTCCTTGAAGACACGTCGACACTCGCCAACATCAATTGAAAATTAAGTGTTTAATTAGTTTAGTGAGCTTTGGTTTGGTTAATTAGTTTCCAAAATAATTTCAGGCCATGAGAATTCATAGCAAGACTACGTACTTATATTTCCAGATTGTTAAACTAAACATACCAAAAAAACCTAAAACTTACCTAATCGGAATCGGTCAATTTTATTCTCTAAGAAACTTGCTGTTCCTCAATGTCAGCTTCTTCCTCCAGTTCAGACTCAAACATATAAAGTTATGCGCTTTAACACTCTGTAGACATCCTCCACTACAGTGCTGCATGGTAAACCAGCCAATCAGAGCAAAGGCCATCAAATATTCATGAGCCTGCCAAATAAATCAAAATAGCTTTTCTTATTTTCAAAGTTAATGTTTAGATTTGTAAATGCACCTGTAAAACCACTTGTGGGCATTTTTCTGCCTGACCAAAGTCACAAACCTTATATTGTACAAACCAGATAATGATTAAAAAATGAAATAAATAAATTGTATGACAACTTTAATTTACTTTAATTGTAATTTTCACGGACACACAAAGATTCACCAATAGCATTGATTTAAGGGGGGGGGGGGGTTATGAAATCATGCTAAAATGTGACAATTCAAGGTTTCCACATTACAGATAAAACTTATAGCATTTGGTGTACCTTCAGCAAAAAGAAAATCCCAAACTCCCTTGAGCTCACCACTGGATGATACAGTATGAGGTCTAAGGGAACTATACACCACACGCACATCAGTTCAATTGTCATAATCCATAGCTGTTATCTGCAACAACCATGAACTCTTATCATCTTTTCTGTTTTTACTCAGAGAAGAAAAGAGAGCACATCTGTGACAGAAAATGTTCAGGTGTGTTTTTTATGAGTTAACTGGACATATTGTGGAAGCTACAGGATTTATTCACAATAACCACTGTACCTAGTGGAGTTTCATTTGAAGTCATGTTATATGCCGCTCCTGGAGTGAGCCAGAGCTCACAGCGTGAGTGCAGCAATTTATCATAGCAGAGTAATCCTGGACATATTTTACTCTGCGTGACAGTAGCTATTTCCCAGGATTTCACACAGCACACATTAATTAGCTGCAGATAGCAAAGTTACATAAGCTGAAGAAAACCCATACATGTATGAACCTGGAAAATATTAGAGAAATCAGCCTTGCTAACACAAGTGATGATGGTAGATGAAGAATTCTGAGTAATGGTCTCACTGCCTTCAGGAACAGTACGAGTGCAGTCCCTGGCACATGCCAAACCAATCAGGACATTCATCAATCTGCCTACCCGATACTCCACATAGCCCTTCTCTATTTGACTAAAACTTGCAGGTTCACCTCCTTTAAAAAGCCAATGTGTTTTTGGGGGCTAGGTTGTGACCTACATGAAAGGATTTGTCTACATGAACACTGATATAAATTTCCGCACCAGGGCACCATAACACAGCTTTAGAACAGCCAGTAACAGTAGTTTATTGGAAGTCAACCTGTCACGCTAATGTTAATGCATAAAAATGCATTACATTACATAAAGGGAAATAACACCTCTTTAGTTTGGGACTCCTTGCAGTACAATGCAATGCAATTAAATACTAATGCAATGTCTTTTGCTTTAAAGTGTTTTTGAACAGCCTTGTGTATGGAAGAGGTGTGTTTTGATCCAGAAAAGTTATGCAGACCCTTGTAAGTAAAAACAAGGGCTGGAATCATAGCGGCTGTTATGCTTTAGTGTGTGTGTTTGTGGTGGTGGTCAGTCTCAACAACAGAAACAGGATTTTTTCTAAACAACTGCAAAACTCACCCTAGCCCAGCGCAAGCACTCTCAGGTCACTTTTGTCTAAACACACAATGATACTGCCTAGCTTTGTTTACCCAGTCTTTTCTCCTTACTGCCTCTGTGCTCCAGCTACACCATCTCTAGAACTGATGTTCTATAATCCGTGCACATAAAGCTAAATTCATGCACACTGGAGAATCCATAAAGAACACGTTTCTTTCATGGTGGAAAATAACATCAAGCAATGTGTAGTGATTCTTGACCTTAGCAAGGCCACAGTGTTAGTGCCTTGTTTAGACTGCACTATTGGGTGGTGTCAGAAGTGTATGATAGCATGAAACTACCTTGGTGAGCCGACACATTTTTAAACACACCAGTCTAGGGCAGGCCTTGAGAGAAGCTATGTATGTATGAGAGAAGATTCTTCTCAGCACGCATCCAGAGGTTTGACCACAGAAACATTCAGAACATATGGCAGCAATAAAAGACCTGCCATCCATCACACAGAACCTCAAAACAAAATGTCAAATCGTCAAGCGTCCATATACATCTTTGAAGTTTACCAAAGTTAACACTGTCATATATCTCAGGGTTTTCTGAGGTATTCCAGTTTTTAGACCTCTATAAGCCTCTTTGTCGTTTTACAAAATGCACACAATCCGTTCTAAAAATGATAAAAGAATGTACTCTTCATGCCGAATTACGATAAGAAGTACTTTAGATACTTCACCCATTAACATTAAGGATTAGGGCCTTTGAATATTGAAATATACATTGGTATGTCAAAATCTAAAATGTGCTGCAACGCACTATGCCTAACAGATTCCACCAGTTCTTTCTTCTGAATGCATTGCTCTGTCCAGTAACCCATCCATCTTCACCACACTTGATCAACAGCAGCCCTGGCAGGAGTTCAAGAACAATAAAGTTTTGTGGGCTTTTGAACTCATTGCTTTTATGACAAAAAATACTTCCAAGCCCCTAAAAGTGAGCTGTAGACAACACTCAAAGACTAGACCTTGCATCCAGGACTCAGGGTCTCTCAATGTGCTTTGTTCCCAGCAAACACGTGAAAGCAATGAAAAAGAAGATGAAAGTGTTTAACTGTTAAATTAAAACAGAGTGAAATTGTGATTCTAACCAACATATGTATTGCTATGCAAAGTTATTTTGCATTGTGGATCTAGTTTGGTGTGACAACTTTCCTTAGCAGTGTTTGTTTCTGCTTTGACTTTAATGCCCATTATCTCAGTGCCATTTAATTCTCCCAGGGAATACAATAAGTAGGACCCAAGCCTGATTTCTGTCAATACTGACAAAGAACACAAAGCAGAATAATGTTTTACTATTTTGTTCTGTGGAAAGAGAGAAAAGCCTCTGTGCATTTTTCTAATTAGCTCACTTCATAGTCCATAATCATTTCTCATTATTTGTGTTTGTACATGTACGGCTTGTACAGCTTTCATAAATCTAAAGGAGAAATCCTTTGATGTTTATTTAGAAAAATGTTGCTTTTTCTTTTTTGTCTGTGGATGCGCCTGTAGAAAATATGCTTTGAGTATTTGTCAGTAATTTTGCCAGGCTATAGTTATAGAAGTGGGATTAGCATCCATTACACAAGTCATCTTACAATAACAAGCTGCACTGTGCATCCTATTTCTAAAAGTTTAACTTTGACCTCCTGTGTGTCAATGACCAGATGCCATGAACACTGAAATCTTGTCGTACTCCTGATAGCGTTCCCAGACCTCAGGTAATTTATTGCTGCCACTTTATACAGCTGGCTCCTGTGGAGGTACCCTCCATTTCCTCAGTTCTTGTTATTGGATGCCCCCCCAGGCCCCTACAGCTTCCTCACCTCTGACCTCTAGTTGGCGTGACCCTTTCACTGCAGTCAGTTTATTGAGATGTGTGCCACAGAATTCCCACCCAAATTAACAATTCTAAGAACTAAGAATATTATTTATAATGATCTTACATTGATGATATGATACGTGATATGACATTAAGTCCATCTGATTATAATCTTTTGCACCAAGAAGTGCTTGTAGCGATGACCCATGCTAATGAAAATTGTTGCACAGCCTCTGTTCATTGCACTGAAATGCTTAAGCAAACTACCAAAGGATAATTTTGCTTTGATAACAGCTTGCGGTATTAATTTCTCTCACTCCACTGGACCAACACACTAATGGACAATGCTGAACTCAACTAAATTAATAAAAATTTGCTCCAAGGAACACTCTGGAGCATTAATGAGCCCGTTTCCCAGTTGTCTCTCCTTGAACCCCTTTTGGCAGATATTAACCTCTGTATACTGGGAACACCCCACATGGGCAGTGGTGGCCTAGTGGTAAGAACACTGCCTTTGGGAACAGAAGAACGCAGGTTCGAGTCCCGAGGTACCCTTGAGCAAGGCACCGTTCTGCTACACTGTTGATAGCTACCAGTGACACATTAGATCCTTACACTTGCCCATTTTATCGTACACATTAAAGACTGACTGTTCAGTCGCTGAGATTATATATCACCTTAAAAAGTGTAATTTTAACAAAATAATGACAGTTATTTATTTCACCTGTCAGTGCCTGGTTGGTGTACATTCACAACTGGTAAACAGACTTATTGAAACGGGCTCATTAATGCTCTAGAGTCTTCCTTGAAGCACATTTTGATTATTTTAATCAGGTGACCACCGTGTGTAATATGGCTGACTTATGTTTCTAGATTCATTTTAATAGTCTAGACTATGCCTTCAACTCTGAAAACTCCTGGAGTTCTGGGAGGCTCTCACTTTAAGCTAGTTGGCCAGACACACAGCTAATGAACTTTTTAGTTCTTTTAGAAGCATCTGCATTTCCCAGAATGCCTAGGTTGTTATGCTCACTCATTTTAGTGGTTTACTGAGAATGGTACCACACAATTGATTGTGCTCTTATTGGTAGAAGCAGCTTGTGAATCAGATGGATCAAAAGAGAATGGTGAGACTGTTAATCAGACAGGCCACAACTGAGCAAATCACATCCAAATTCAACTCTGATGGGCAGTGTCTCATGTCAGAATGCCCCAGTCATCAGATTTTGTCTGGACTGGGCTACAACAGACCAAAACAAGTGTAATATTTGACCAGATAGAGATAACCTGCCCTATCAGTATACCTGGCTGTTGTACAATAGACTGGTTATGGTGTGCAGATGAGTACGGGCATCTCTATACAGTGTGACACTGTGCTACCTTGACTGTGGGCAGTGGTAATGCCAGATACAGTGACCTGAAGTGTAAGAGGAGGCACTGAACTTCCATTAACCCACACAGCACCCCACACCTGCACACCACCTCTGTTCTACCTGTCCACAAATTCTTTCATTCACTGAGTTCTTCTGCAGTCAGCTCTGCTCACCAAGCAACTCCCCTTCATTCTTTTCATTAAATCTTACATCCTCCCCATAACTCCCTTCCCCCTTCACTCCAACTGCAATTGGTGCTCAAAGTGGAAAAACAGCAAATTCAAAACTTATATAATCTGACACCAATTTATCATGTTAATTTATCTCTGCTGTCTGGACTGTTTTGGTACCAGGCCTGTGGTTTCTCCCTCCAACACGTGTTGGGGAAGCGTATGCTTCTGCCTAGCCTAATTTCCTCCCCCTGAAAAGCCTCACGAACACAACTCCCTCCCAGATGCAAATTCAGTGATAACTGAATAATCTCCCTCTCCCAGTCCAACAGCTGGCTTTCATCTTCTTTATCTTTCAAGATATACATTTCTCTTATGTAAAGAGTCGCAAGGTCTAGTCATTGTGCACCTTGTCACTGTTGTCCCATAATTTATTGCAAAGCCAAACAAAAGTAGCCCGGTGCACTACTATGTGTGCTGTGTATTTGAAACTTTTTTGGGTTCTGACAGATAGAAAGGAAAGAGAGAAATTGTTTCCAGTATATAATGCAGTGGATCATCAACTGGGAGGACATTTGTAATTAAGTGAAACCTATGACTCATCTAGAAGCATTTCCACATGCTCACTAAAGTGTTGAGTATTCAAATGTCACAGGCATGCTCCAAAAGGAAAAATTAAATTGTATTTGTCTTAGCAAGTATCTGGATCTCAGTTTAGGCCTTCACAGCATGACCCTTGGAGGCTCAGGTTGAAACAGTAAGTAGAGCACTGCAATTGCCATACATACAAATCAAGCAAATTATTTCATAAAGCAGTAGGGCCTCTTAACAGGACTTGCATAATTTTAGAATGAAGGTTACCTCTTACCTCTTATAGTACCCTTCCACAAATGGTCCAAACACCCTTCAAGCTTCATTAAGTTGCATCTCTTACTATGGACATGACCCATAAAAAACCAAAAGAAGGAGCAGTCACAATGTTCAGCACTCTAGGCAGAGAGGCACACAGGAAAACACTAAGAATTTCGGAAGTGCTCATGGCAGCATCGCCTCATTAAATCCACTCAAAACACAAAACTGTGATAAGAGCTTGTGCACCCTGGAAGCCCAGAGGGGCTTCCTTCCACCCTATCCCACCCTTTACTCTTACAACTATCCAACACTGTGCCCTGCAAATTACTCCCAGCTTGGGGACACATTGCTTACAATGTATGAGCAATCATGAGATGCCTGGGACAGAGGCTAGAACTAGGGTGACGGTGAGATGAAGAGTGAAATAGCTGATATCAGCATTTTGCAATTACCTTCTAAAACCTAACAGGGATACTACAGCATCAGTCACTACATATGGTGCTGTTTATAGTAAGACAATACCAGGGAACTATGCAAGGCATCCAAGTAAACCATAAATCCATCAGAACTTGCTGCAGGTCAGAAACAGACACGTGTCCAAAATTTTAGATATCCCCTCAAATATGTAAATTAGCCAATTTATAGTAAACCCATTGTTTAAAAAACGTGTTGAGCTATACACACTACTTATATCCCAAAAATGAGGAAATGATTTTTTTTTTAAACGTACCTTTGTAGTTTCTCCAAGACAATCAGATCAGATGAAAAGTCAAAGAAGAATGTAAGGGGTTTGGGAGTTGGAAGCAGGTGAAAGGATTTCAAGTAACTCAAACAGGGTTTATTAAACAAATAACTAACTGAGATACAAGATCATTAACTACAACCAAACACAGACTAGGATTACTAAACTAAACATAGAACTAAGGAACATAATCAAGGATAAAGACAGTAGAAAACAAGAGTAATCAGACAACCAAACAAGAGTATTCAAAGTGAGACCAGACAAGGCACACCTGGGTGAAGGAGGAGACAAGAAACAAGGGAAAGGTGAACAATGCGGTAGTGGGGGTGGCTGGGCTTAGATATTTCTTTCATTTTTACATTAACAGAGATCTCAAGAAAGTGTCAAGACTTGCTAAAATGCTCAAGATAAAAGAATTGTTAGCTGCCACTAAACTCTGATCTCTTCTTTATCTTTTCTGTGTCCTTTTTGTTGCTATTTCAACTGAATCACCATTAAGTCCTGTGAACAATCCAAGTAACGTAAGAGCAATAAAAGCTATAATATTTCTCAGGGAATTTCCTTAAAAAAGTACTTCCAATAAACAGGACACTCAGGAGAAGCTGCACTTGAGCCTATGATCAGCATGTCCAATGCCAAACATCTACTAGAGCGTATAGACCGAGTAGTGGTACTCTCTGGAGTCGTGGATCTCCATCCAGATTCTTTGGAAAAAGCTGGAAAAATACAAGAGTCATCACATTATAAGCACGGACAGGTGAAGTGACTAACATTGACAAATTTGTAGTCTTGTTACACTGGCTCCTATCAAGGGGTGGGATATATCAGACAGCACATAAACAGTCAGTTTTATAAGCAGATATGCTGGAAGCAGGAAAAATAGGCAAGCATAAGAGTTTGAGCAACTTAGATAAAGACCATACTGTGATGGCTAGATGATTGGGTTAGGGCATCTGATTCTCAGTGATAAGCAATGGGAATGAAGGTTAGCCCACCTGGTCTGATGTCTCAGACAAACATATTGCTCAGGCAAACATTGCTTTTAGTGCTTTTAACATGCGAGATTAAATATCTGTACTTTTAAATAGTTAAAACTATATGTAGTGTGATTATAGCCATTTTTTAGATGCACTAACTATAAGTTTGTTGAAAAACTACCCAATCAGATGTTCAGCAGGAATGCAGGGCTCATTGCTAGTCAGCAACAGATACTTATGGCACATTTTGTTTAGGAAGTACAGAGTGAAACTGATGAACTGATTTATTTTTCAGACAATGAAACTCGCTGTACCTAAATCCATGTACAAACTGAGCCAAACAAGACTTAAATTTAAACTGCATGGACGCAAAACCACAGAAGGCAAGCAATCCAACAGCATATATAACACAGACCAGACAAAAGACAAGGGAAAACACAGCGGTATAAATACACTTAACAAAATGGCCGACACCTGGAAGGGGAGGAGCACAGATAAGGCACAGCTGACCTGACTAACAAACAGGGCAGGCAAAGGCGGGGCTACAGAGCACATGGCACATGGCAAAGACATGGAACAGAGACATGACTAAAAAAAAGAAAAAAACAGAAGCCCATATTATGTGCCTAACCTGACAGCTTATGTACTAAGCAACAGTAGTCACCACCTTAAATTGGCATCTCTGCTGAATCAAATAAAAGGCAATATGCAAATACAAAATCGAATAAATACGTTTTTAGTCCTCATCGTTGGGAGCAGAAACAATATATCACTGCCTTAAAGCATTAAAGCTCTTCACAAGCTCAACTTGAACCTAAAGTTGAACCTAAATGCTTAAGCTACATGTTTCTTCAGGATAAGAACTTTTATTTCGTGGAGTTACCAGTCTCGGTGGGGTGCCTGTTCGCTGTCCTCCACCCCAAAGTACAAAAACTAAAGCTCAGCAAGACTAAACTGCACATCTAAAACAATCAAAGAAAAATCTGATTTATATGTATGCTAAGCTAAAGTAATTTGGTCCTAAATAGCAGATGCATGGAAATGTGAAATTTTCTCAGTGGAGCACTTAATCTCATATTTTCTCCAAAATGTCATTTATTCCAAATCCTTACCTTACCCCTCTCACATGTCTTTCCCCTTCAATCTGTGGGAAGACTATGTTCCCTTCACAATGGCCGTGGTAAGTAGGACAGTGACCCAGATCAATACTAACCTTTGTCTGTACCCCAAGAAATGGAAAAAAAATATCCCGTGGCTTATGACAAGTATACCTTACAAATAAAAACCTGACTTTGCTTGGGAGGTCTAAAAGGGCCTCTCTGTTCACAATGACAGGTAATAGCCATATTTCATAAAATTTTTGAGTTATGTTTGTGAGTTACACTGATCAAAAAATTAAATAAAGACAGTATATAACAACCAACCATATTAATATCATAAACTTTATTTTAAATTTTGTGCAAAAACAACATTTACTGCCTGCGGTTTAAGTCTAATCACTGGGGTTCAACCCTAGCCATCACAAACCTTAAAGCCACTGAATAAATTCCCATCTAAGGCATTACTGGAGCGTTTGTAAAAAGAAAATTTGTTATATTTAAAGAGAAATTTACATTTGTAGCTTTTATGTTCCAGATGACACTTTCAGAGATACAAAATTCATATAATATAAAAAAAACATACATCTTTGTAAAAAACATACCTTTATATCCACAAAATGAAATGTTAAATCAAAATATTTACACAAACATTTCAAAAGCTGTACAGTTATGATTTCCCTAAACATTCCATATACCCTAATCTAAAGCTGTAGCAAGACTGAGGTAGCCCATGGACAGAAAGAGAGAGAGAGAGAGAGAGAGAGAGAGAGAGAGAGAGAGAGAGAGAGAGAGAGAGTGAGAGAGAGAGAGAGA
>JBBPDA010109847.1:0-10023 GCA_037974385.1 Arnoldichthys spilopterus
GCTATCTGTCACTGTTAAAATAAACCTACTATTAAAATGATACTGTCCTGAGACTTTTCATTTCTTTGTCATTGGACGAACTTACAAAATCAGTGAGGGGTCAAATAATTATTTCCTCCACTGTATGTGTAATTTCAATTTATATATGTACAAACACTGGATGATATTTTAGACAATATTTTTGCAGAATTATAGAAAATTCTAAAGGGTTTACAAAATTTAAATCATCACAGTACATCTGGCCAGTAGTTCCTTTTAAGGCAAGAGGTAAGCAATTTAAAATAATCATTGCAACTTCACAGACCTGGAAATCAGTAGCTGCAGTAGCTGACAGCATTGCACAGATGAACAAAGAGAGAAGGTGACAGACAGGTAAAAATTTCACAGCAGAGTGGCAAGCTATAGCCTTCCTTCATCTCCTTCCCAGACAAAAATATGTGAAAGTCCAAAAAAACGTTGGCACCTAACTAGTGTTGACGTTCGGATGCTTTTTTTTCCACAAAGAAATTCCACTCCAGATATATGACACACACGCTTAGACAGGAGCTGAATCACTGCTGCATACATCAGTCATGTTTTTGCTTTTAACATAAAAAGGAGAGGCATAGAGAAAGAAAGAGAAAAGCACACTCTATTGTGCTGCCTTACAAAACTTCCTATTCACAGTCAGAGGCCAAGGTACAGCCCTTGCCAGGTGTTCACAACTTTAAGTCTCACTCATGCGTTCACAAGTCGGAGTATTTGGACCTCATTCCTAAACTATGAAACACAAAGGAGATTACAGAGATAAAGCTAATTACCTGCTTTAGACATTCTTGCATGGGCTAAAATAGAGGACACAACAGCCATAGTGTTGTGTGAATAAACACAGATGAATGAATAAATAACAACGTGGGCAAGGCAAGAGAAATTCTAGTGCAAAGAAATGTTACACTGTAGTTTAACACGTATACAAACAGCCCTTTAACAAAGAAAATATTGGTGTAATTCATTGGTAATTATATATGACCAATAGCTCATTAAATTGTGTTTTTTTTGGTGAACTTAGTGAGTTTGTGTGCATGGCAGTATGCATAACCTGATTTATCAAGCTGTCATGTACAAAGCACACTCTGATTTAAGAAATCAGAGGTTGGGGATTCTCTACCTCCTTTTAGAGCGATGAACCCCCCACATGAGAGCCAAAATTGATATTCGGGTGGGGGGGTATTTTAGTCTTCTTGTCAGCTTCTAAAAGCAACTGCACAGTAGAAACACCACCCAACATTCTGAAGCAGACAGTAGGCCTTCAAGCAGATCAGCTCAGTAATTTTAGTGCATATATACTCTTACTCTGATTTATTTCATTTTTCTGCATGTGTGTAAACAAGAGCGGTGGGAACCTTTGTTCTCTTTCAATAGTGTAACATAAAAGATTAGTTGGGTGTGCAGACCAGTGCTGATAACTTGCAGGTTTTGCAATTTTCCAGACACCTTTAGACCTTTTTTTGTACACTTTTTGTACAAAAATTTGATACTGTCCACAGAAGATCAGTCAGATAGTTGTGAGAGTGAGAGAGTTACCTCTCCGTGGACTTGTGAATCACCTGGTAATTTTTAACTTTTTTTTTGCATCTAGTTACATTTATTGATTTTTAAGGATGTTTTAGCTCCTTTCCAGAGAAAAAAGTTGGCAACACTGGTGCAGACTCAAACCTGTCAATACAGAAAGTAAATCAGATGTAAATGTAGGTGTGTAAATCGGGGTACAAGGGATTTGAAGGATACTTGGCTGCATCCAGGTATATATTTTTTCAAGTCATGAACACAATGAGTCTATGGGTCTATTTAAAAAAAACACAGTTAATCAGAACCTGCTTGTATATGATATATATGAGTTGTAAATGTATACTGGTGTGCTAAATATATGCCAGTGGGCATGTGTAATAGATTTAAAGAATACAAATAAGATGTGGATGGAAAGAGCTGTTTTGCATTCAGCTGAGATGATGCTGAAGACGCATGCTGTAGGCTATGCTGGGTAATTACTGTGGGGTTCAGGGTTGTGGCAAAAAGGCTATACTTCTATCCTTTCAACTGTCTGTAACAATAATATTGGAAGCATGGAGCAGCATTATTAGGACAGTGCATGCAATTTATCCATCATCATTGAAAATCTTTGGGTTTATTAACATTTATCATAAACATACTCTTACACTGAGGTCCATGATGTGACCTATTTGTACTTGACTGTATGAGGCCTGGGCTGAAATTGCTGTGGTCAGAATGTGGAAAACTAACTTATGCTGATGTTGGCTTTCAGCTCATGCTTGTAGATCAGACCCAAACACACTAACACACACACACACTCAGATGAGAAAAACACCTGTCCTGATGGTAGAATGCTCCTGGGGCCTACAGAGGAGACAGAAAGAGACAGGAAGAGCTGGACCTTGTAATCCATGGAAATGCATAAAATAAGTCAGCTGAGACTTAGAATCATCTAAAACTTGATATGATATACAAGTTGCTCATGTCTTGAAAAGCCATTTTTTAAAATAAGAGTTTGTATATTTATGTATATTGTATGCATCAGCCTACAGCTGTTTAACCCGACCCATTTAAACTCTTTTGTTGCTGCGTCTTTAAGATCAGTACATTTAAACATGACATCTGTGTTGATTGACTGTCCTGAATTGTGCCTCATTTAAACAGCAGTCCTGACAAAAACACTTCTTACTACTTCACCATGAATGTGCAAGACTGAATTGGTGTAAAATGAGAAGAGCGATAGATGTAAACGAGTAGGATTTGTGGCACCATAAAAACAGGGTGTTTTTGATACGGTAGTTATATAGCTTCCTTTGGTACAGGGATAGTGTGTGGTGTCAGAGGTTGCATTTCTGTGTTTTTTTTCAAAGTCTTTGTTACAAGAAATTAGTAAATTATATACATATATATATATATATATGTTCTCTCATTTAACATCGGTGGGCAAGGTCAAGGAATTGGTTTGCTCCAATTTACTTTTAGTTCAATTGTGTACATGATATCTACACAATTAGCCTTTTAGTTCACTTACTGTTGACAGTGATTGTGCTGATGTGTAGTGTTGTATTTATGTGAAAATAAACTGCACATCAAACTAAGTCATGAAATAGATTATGTTTTTTTAGTGTACGTACTGCATTGTAATGGGGAAAACCCCTCACCCCATCATTTGCTGTTTTTGTATATTAGAGCCGTTCCCACGGGTATGTGATTAGCCTACACGCTAACTCATCTCCTCCAGGGCCAAATTAGAAAGAAAACTCAAAGGTGCAATACACCTGAAACCTGAGAAGAAAAGAGAAGAGAGACCATAAATAAATACATCACTAAATGATAAACCATGTAATGTGTTCAACAGGTGTGTGTGGCTCTGTTATTCTATGTTTATTTTAATGTGTTTCTGTCATATTACAAGAAACAGATCTTTGATGCTTGGAGTATAAAAGTGTTGTGTAGAAAGTGCATATTAACCAACATCTGCCATCCAAAACAACAATCAGCTGGCCTGTCCATATGCACCCATGAAGAGCGATCCACAATGCATAACGGAGTATTTGAGCTGTGCTCAAAGCTGTTGGGATAATGATGATATGGCGATGGCCTGTAAAATGCTGTCCGTCTGTTTATTCTCCACACCTTATTTACCGCTCACATTAATGACGTATCCTATAGAGTTACAGCAAGCCCCTGGCGTAGTTCTCTGTCTTTGGAAAAAAGCTGCTCATGTCTGTCTTAGGTCAAAACAGGTACTTCAGTGTGCAGGCAGAGCAGGGCCCTAGGGCTTGTTTTTCTTTCTTTAGCTCCAAGCAGACACGCAGATGAGGCCAAGCTGTGAAATTCACACTTTTGTGCAGAATTCTACTCCAAACTCATGCTCACACACAAACATGCACATTTGTAGTGCTATTTTTACTGACGTTTTCCATTGAACTATGTAGGGATATAGCTAAATACTGTCTATCTAAACTATATATATACTATATGTATAGGAAAATACATTGTTTTTAAACAGCTACATATACTTAAACTTAATGCCCATTATAAATAAATCACAGATATGCCTCAAACAAATTAAATGACATTATTTTAATAAATAGCATATTTTTCCTTATAAAGTAGAAATTATGCAATTATTCTTTGTAGAGAAAAAAATTATGGAATCATCTTGCAATTTGCATTTCTAGAACAAATACTGGCACAAGTCTAAGAAGTCTAAAGAGCGCTTGCAGGTCTTAACAAGCTGTTGCAGTTGACTGATCAAAAGGAAACGTGGCCTTAACCCTAACCCTAACTAGAGAGTTGTCATTTGTAATAATGAGAAAGATTATAAAACTCTTTCAAAAAGAAATCCAATATCCTAAATGTTGGTTGTTCATGGTCAGCTGTGTCTAACATTTGGTGCAGGTATAAACAAAATGGAAAAGTTGTAAAAAGAAAGCATAGGCCATGGAAGATGTCACAGTGTCAGACCAGTAAAATCAAAGCAGCATACACTGATGAAAAACAAATGAAAAACAAACAGGCATAAAAAAGAGTCAGTGTTTGTGACAGAACTGTAAGAAATTAAAACATGAGAGTGATTATTCAAGCACCACAATGAAATGTGGCCTCTGCATTTAACCCATCACATGTGCAGCAGCGGGCAGCTATCAACAGTGCCCAGGGGACAGTGTAGTGGGACAGTACCTTGCTCAAGGGTACCTCGGTAGTGCCTGGGCTGGTACTGGAACCTGCAACCTTCAGGTCCCAAAGGCAGTGTCCTAACCACTAGGCCAGTACTGCTCAAATTGTTTGAAAGAAATGTAATTTACATAAAGAAAAAATACAATAAAACCAGTATTAACACCTAAATGGAAGAAAACAAGTTTATAGTGGAGTGTGGATGACTGGACAGAAAATAAGCTTGGTGAGTAAGCCAAGTCAATAATGAATAATAATCTTAAGGAAAGGCAAAATCAAATAAATGACATGGTCAGTAAATAGTACAAAATTAAACGTGGCTGAAAATTTATGGCAGAAACTTAAAAAAATGTCTAAAAGTCTCCATCCCTCAAAGCTAATCTGTCAGCCACTATTCAGGAACACTGGAAGCAGCTTGATGGAGAATATTGTTTTTAATTATTGAAGTCCATGACATGTGAAGTCCAAGTACTAACTGTGAATTTTTGAATGATTTCATAATTTATTTTGTGCTGCACATTGAGTAATTCAATATTTTTTCTTTTACTAGAGCTGGAAAAAAGTAAACAATCAAAATAAGGTCATATGTTTTAGGTATGTTTCAGTCCAGAACGTTCAGGTACTAAGCAAAAGTATTTATGTGTCATTTCTTTATTAATTTACTATACAGTAAAAAAGCTGGGTGAACATGCACATTTGGTGGATCCATATTTTATATACAGTATATTTCCATATAAGGTCAGACCGAATATAAAAGTTTTGGTAAAGGATTTAATGTTTGTTTTGTATAATCTTAAAGATACATTTGTTACAGCAACAAAACATGATATAATGTGTCACTGTTCAACTGTTACGAACAATAGCAGAAATCAAAACGGAAAAATATATCGCTTTAAAATTAAGACGCATCTTGGATGTTTGCAGTAGCTGTAAGGCAGGTTCATTTTGTCTTAACAAGCCCTACTTGACCTCACCACTCCCCTTTAGGGATTCCCTGACGTCATCTTCAGGGCCCTTACATTACTGTATTAGTTTAAGTGACGTGTTAGATGAACTGTTGGAGTGGCAGAAGATTGCGTGAACACAAGAGAATTCAATCAGTCTTAAAATCATTTCCTTGTTCATCTGTTAAAAAACTGACACACAAAGCAATATAATATTTATTTCAACATTGAATTTGCTCTGTTTGCACTGTAACAGAGCATTCATATTGCTATGTTTAGGTATTCCTGACTGCTGATGCTCCATTACCTGCCTCTGCTAGCTTGCTAGCTAGCTAACTAAAGACTACATGGCTTGCATCAGAAATAAAGGTGAAACGCCATGCTACAGAAGTAAAGCTTTCAGCCAGTCAAAGCAATTATTTACAAAATGTATGTTTGTAATGTTTCAAATGTTCAAAATGGTGTTTCTTATTACAAAGTTTCCATAGCTAACTAATTAGATCACTAAGGCTAGCTTACATTATCAATGAAAGTGATGTACTTTACTACAGGTTTTGAGTTTGCTCATTTTTAAACAACCTGATATTTAATCAGTCATAAGGAAAGAAAAGTAGGTAAAAAGCAAAATATTACAAAATGTTATCTTACAAAAATTAGAGGAAATAGCCTATATAGAAAGTTAAAAGCAAATACTTATATTAAGTAAAGCAACATGATGAAATAAGCTATCTAGTAGGGAGGCACCGATCCAACATTTTCAGTCCCAGTACCAATACCACTATATGGGCTTAGGGTATCGGCTGATACTGAGTACTGATCTGATACCAATGTTTAATGTAAATAAGCTGTATTTGTCATTGTTCGGTAGAGCAACATTAGACCTAAACACTGCTGTAATAACTTTATAAAGTAACATTAACTGAATATTATATTATTAAAATTAATATTTTATTTTTATTAATTATTTTTATTTATTTATTATTATTAATTATTAAAAGAATAATCATGCACCAGCAACTTAGTATAAAAATCTTTAAAGTAAACAGGAATTACAGTTAGTACATGCATGTAAGCAAACGCAGAATAACAGGACTGAATTGAAAAGATCGACCTCAAAATAAATCGGCCTATTGTTACCGAGCCAGTATCAGACACTAGATACAGTATTACTAATTTTAGTTTACTAATATCTAGTGTGTGCAGCAACAAATTACTAAAAAAAACCTTAAACTTAAAACGTAGCAATTGAAATAACTTAAAAGAAATAAATCTTATTTCTTTTCTGATCAGCTTTTTTTGGAATATGCTTGTATTACTAATTTAAAGAAATCTTACTAAGTAAAAATAGCTAAGCATTTTCATTTCATCTCATCATCATATTTTCTCCAGTTTTTTTTTTTTTTTTTGGAAGTTGCTAAGAATTTGTTTTTGCAGTGTATTACAAAGAAATATCAGTTGTTGAACATTAACTTCAGAATATGTTTATTTATGTACTACTTTAGGAATTAAGTTAAAACTTATTTGTATGTTTAACTGGTTAGTACTGACTTACTAAGCAGATCATTTTGACTCAATGTAAAATCTTTTTTTTTTAATTTACATTATTCTGCAGCTGAGGGAGAGGGCCTTTAAAAAAGATCGAGGCCATATTTTAATGCTTTTTATATGGGCTCATGAATTGTGAAACAGGGTCCTGCCCTATTTTAATGGTTCATATAAATAAATATCATCTAACATGAATAAATCACACTGACTACATGCTTTGTAGTTGTGTACTAAAATATCAACAAGAGCATCTTTGGAATTTATCAACAATAACTCCAAAAAATGAGCTGTTGTTAGGTGGAGCATGGACAGGTCAACTGTCCTAAAGGGCAGAAAGAGTAGAGAGGTACCATTCTTCATTCCTGTGGGTGGGTCTGCCTGATTCTGTTCAACATAATGCCATCTCACAAAGGACTGTAATACAGGTGATAAGATCAGATATCAAGCAGACTGTCTACGCCCCAGACACAGTGCCTCTTACTGCACTATGATTTCAGTCAGATAAAACTGATCCAGACTCAACATTCCGGCACTACAGACTCTCTTCAGGTCCACATCCGGTCTGTTTTTGCGACCAGCACCGGAAAATTTTTATGATTTTTTTCCTACACTCTTTCCATTTCTATGTCTGTGGCTGTGTGTGTATGTGTGGGTGGGTGTGTGTGTGTAGGTGTATTTTGGACTACACTATGACGTTCTTTGTAGCCCCAGGCTGTGAATTTAATAGCAGGGCTTACAATGGTGCTGTAGTGTTATGGAAATTCCCTACCTGCAACTACGGCATAGGTTTATGAAAGACAGGATGAGGGAAGTTGGAAGGTGTGGGAATCCGGGTAAAAAGCAGACAATATGCAAGCATCCCATTCTGGTAAATCTCTAGGAAATGGGGGCAAACTTTTTTTTCATGCTCCATGTGAATTCCACAAGCTTTCACTTTCACTCAGCTGAACTTGGTTAGTGTGACACTGACTGTTTGTAAAAGGTTTGTTTGTATGAGTGACCACTGAGCACACAGGTGACCCAAAAAGCTGTTGTTGTTAATTCATTTAGTAAAGCCTTACAGTTCAGTTTTAATAAAAAACTGTATTTCAACAGAAAGTGAAAATTTGGCCAAAAATAAAACTGGGAGGATATTCTCATTAACTGGTCATTTATTTATTTAAGTGAGACAAGTAAATCACATTTTTCTGATACTGCACGTCATAGCTGTCATGATACCATGATGTCATGTTGTAGAAAATCTATATACAGTCTATATACAATCTATAACAGAACAAAGAAAGTTTTTAGGTGATTTTTGGTTATTTTTGGATGTTATTTTATCTCTTTACTCTTTACAAGAGTTACTCTTTACAAGAGTGCTGAACTCTGTGTCTGGAGATCTTCCATCCTGCAGAGTTTAACTCCAACCCTAATTTAACACACCTGTTCTGGGTAATAAATGCCCTCAGGGGTGTCTGAATACAAGAGCCAGGTGTGTTGGAGCTCTTCAATGTGACAGATATTCAGGAGCGAAGTTGGGCACCCCCGCTTTAAATTGGTGGTTCTATTTCTTGATCCAGGAATGTCCCTGTTCCAAGCTTGCTAATCAGGTGAACATTTAACACAGCTACAAAAAGACAGTAAAAATTAATATAAATAAAGTTAAAGTAAAAGTTCACCCAGTAAGACTAATGAAATTACACTAAAATAATGTAATGTACAGTAAGCTAACTAAAATGTCCACGTAAAAGGTTTGCTTTTAAGAGAGGACAGAGTGGTTACAAATCTCAGGTCATCAGAGAGTCAACAAAACACTAGTGGCTAAAAACACCTAACCCTAACCCTAACCCTAACCCTAGACCTGACTCTATGTATGACTAATCTATGCCTCAGAATTCTATTCCAATCTTGTTCAAGCATTTTAAATAAACTAAAGTTTTCATATAGATGTTTGTAAATAGTCCTGCAAATAACTGTATAACAACAGTTGTAGATGTTAGAGATTATGGTGTGGATCATCTTTAAATAGGGGCACAAAACTTGTAGCTTTTTACATGTTTCTCAAACAAAAGAAAGCTATTTTAGTGACATGTGTTGATGTCATCTAGACATTGGACTAGCTTATTGGCTGAGCTGTGGAGACAATGATATATTATTGTATGCTGTATATTGGTTGATTGCTATCAAGTGGCAACATATTGTGATTAAGCAGCAGTGGACACATTACTGACCCCTGGGGAACTCCATGTGAAGTCACAGACACGGAAAAGATCATTTGTCTTTGAGAAACAAACAAAACCAGTAATTTTGTTTAAAATATCACAACTGATAAACAAAGGATACACTTAAGTGTAAAAATGTTAAAACATTGAGGTTTTTCGTGTTGTTTACTTAATTCAGATGTGCTAGAGCAGGAAAAACACCAAAATATAAAGGACTATATGAAGGTACTCCGGGGAAGGACTGAGAAATTCAACAATTGCTGCCTGTAATTTTTGTCTCTTCTCTGAAATATCATCGCTAACAAAACACTGGCTGTGAAACAAATGCTTAATATCAGTTTGTGTGTGTTTGTGTCTGACCAGCCACTGCTGCTTGTACCCCCAAACTGTTCTCTCAAAGCAGTTGCACTGTAAAGGCCAGGGCTGAGTGGTAGCAGGTAGGAGTGCAGTAATAGCTGGATGAAAATTAAGGATGGAGGAAGTCTATGCCTTTTTTTCCCCCCTGTGGCACCACAGCCTGAAGCAACCCAGAGTACACTGCAATCTCCCCTCTGTCACAGACATCTACCTCAAACGCTGCATCCGCAAAGCCACCAGCATTGTGGACGACCCCACACACC
>JBBPDA010109848.1:0-10023 GCA_037974385.1 Arnoldichthys spilopterus
TCTCTCTCTCTCTCTCTCTCTCTCTCGCGCTCTCTCTCTCTCTCTCTCTCTCGCGCTCTCTCTCTATCTCTCTCTCTCTCTCTCTCTCTCTCACTCTCTCTCTATCTCTATCTCTTTCTGTCTCACTCTCTCTCACACACATTGTGCATCAGAGCACCAAACCAAGCTATTCTGAAGTAGTGAACAGATGTTACCTAGTTGACACCTCCCCCGGCTCACCTTTACATGGTGTGCCATTTTTGCCTGCTAAGAGCACACAATATTCTAAGTTTGCTAGAAAATTTGCAAACAACTTTTCATAAAATGTGTAAAAAAGTGTGTGTATATATTCTAAAATTAATGAAAATTGCTGTTTGTTGTGCATTTGTTGTGAATTTCACATGTGAAGAAAACTGTAACATTTTGTCATCAATTCGTCTCCCACCTTGATGGAAAGAGATTTATTTGCCTGGCTCTCGACTCTTGTCTCAACTTCACGTCCTACAATAGTAGCCAAGGAAAAAGTTAAAGTGTAATTGTGTTAGTATAAGCAAGTCTCAGTTGTTTTCATACTGATGCACCTGCGTATCGCGCGGCCTCCTCCTTTGCATCAAAAGCTCTAATTGGAGATCCCTTGAATGCTGGAACCTTTGCTTGAAGGCACTTAGGTACACTGCCAGATCTCCTGCAGGGGACTGTATATCAAAACGGCCTGGCACTTAACACATTTATCATATTTAACCTTCATTTAATAGCAGCCAGACATCGCCATCAGAGATATGATATCTCTGCTCAGTGAGCCGGGACTTGCCTGAAGTTGCCGTGGCAAACATCAGCCTAATAGAATATCTTTCCTTGACTCGCGCCAATCCAGTCCAGTGACGTACCTCCACTCGAAGCCTGGTGTTCATAAACACACACACACACACACACACACACAAGCCACAGGAGGGTGTCTCTTTGTCTCTGCCAGTGCCTCCTCACCCCTCGACGAGAAGGATTTCATGATTGAGTGTGTTAGGTTATGGATGGCTTGTTTGATCACGATACGGCGATTTACAATAAAGGATTGGACAAGGCCCGCCGCTCGCGCTCCACCACTGATAATCATACGCCTCCGGCTTCATGCGAGGGAGACTTTATCCTCTTCTCAGGATGAGATAGAGTGAGCAAGGGAGGGAGAGAGAGCAAGTGTGTTCGTATTTACCGCCAGTCTTGTTTACAAAGTCAAATCAGACCTTTACAGATTTAATTTGCCACTGACAGCTCTCTCTCTCTCTCTCTCTCTCTCTCTCTCTCTTACTCTCTCTCTCTCTCTCTCTTTTTATCTCGCCTTCTCTCTACCTCTCCTCACACACCCCTCAGGCTTTGAATAGATAGAGCGCTCAAAATAAGCGCGCTCAAGCGTTGCCTCAAAACAAATGAATGCAAATATCAGCTTGCACTGGCAGTGTGCTGGGGAGCACTCGCAGCTTTCTTCCTTTTTTTACATCTCTCCTTCGTTGAAAAAACATGGATGAACGTATATATTATAGGGATTGTAATTCAGGCTCATATTTCTGGCTTCAAGCAGCCATTGCCTGTAAATAGCCTTATTTTTATTGAGCACTCGCAGAGACATGATCAGTTATGGCCCTTGAGCAGTAAATAGGAAAATAAATGGGACACCACGGAGCAGCTTAGCTGTGCTGTGTGTGTGTGTGTGTGTTCTTGTGAATGATGCTGGTATTCGAGGAAGTGGTTCACAGCCTGTGGTGGAGGAAACTGCTAAGCTGTCCATAGGCTCAATGTGGCGAGGTCTACTGGCTTAAAGTGGTCAGTCAGCGTCCAGGATGGGATGCATTCAAGTTATTTCCCAAATTATGACTTTGCATCTTCACCTCTCTCTCTTACTCTCTTTCTCTTTCCCTCTCTTCCTCTCTCTATCCTGCCTCTCTTTCTCTCTCCTGCCTCTCTCTTTTTCTCTCCACTGTCTTTCTCTTTTTGCTCTTTTTTTCTCTCTCTTTTTCTCTTTTCTCTTTTTGTCTCACCTTCATGTTTGATTGCTGTTTCTCTTTCCCCCTTCTCCCTCTCCCTCCCTCTCTCTACATAGTTGCAGTAAGATAAGCATCACTCCTCTCTTTTTAACGCCTCTTTGTCATCGGGCAAATTGCACTCTCTTTTCCAGACTGTTGCAAGCCATTTCCTGGCGATAACGATCTTATCAGATTGTTTGTTATTTTTGCCAAAGACTCTATTCTCTAGATAGCACATCATAATAATATGTTTATTGAAGTAGTTCTGAGCAGATAAGAGTTCATAGCCAAAAGAAAATTTGATAAGCGTGATATAAGTCTATATGTTTTTTTCTCTCTTTTGGAACAACGGCCAGGTTTATTACAATGATGACAGTGTGCTCCTCTGTTGTGTCAACAGAGCAGTTGTGTTGTGCACGTTTAAGGGATGTCGGAGCTCATTTATTTAAAAAAAGAAAACACATTCCTTTTAGACACGTGAAGAGGGAAAATGTCTTTGTTTGACTGTTCAAAAGTTCAGGAACACAAAAGTTCTAAAAGAATCAGGATTAGAGAAGAGAAGAGAAGTTGATAAAAACAGGAATATATTATAGATGCAGTAGAATGTTAATGATGAATTGATAAATGATTGTTAAAATAAATATTAAATATGTAAGGGGGCTTAAATCATTAAAATATTGAAAACAGCATCAAAAATACCTTCTGGTGTCTATTTTTAAATGAAAGTACATTTTAAAATCTACACTGTGTGGCCTGTATAGAACATTATTATTATTATTATCATCATTTTATTATTATTATTATCATTAATTTAACAATAATAATAATAATAATAATAATAATTCTTTGTTCTTTAATTATTATTATCGGTTATTTAAATTTATTAATTAATTAAACAGGTAAGAACTACTAAATAATGCTGTAGACTAATGCAGGCAAATTTGTTCACTGCGTTTCCTGCTTTGTGTCTGGCTAGGTGCCAGTGTCCATGGCAATGATGACCCCTCAGATGATCACTCCTCAGCAGATGCAGCAGATTCTTTCCCCTCCACAGCTGCAGGCTCTGCTCCAGCAGCAACAGGCCCTGATGCTGCAACAGGTAACACACACACACAGTCACATGCAGTAACACACAATCAAACAGACATTCGCAAAGGCACACACTTGCTCCAACTTCTCCAACATGCACAGAAGTGCACACACACATTGCACACAGTTGGACATACACATGTATTTCTGTACATACAGAATCGTTTGTAGGGGTACACTCATGCACATACATACAAGTTTTAAAAGATGTGTTGGCTGATATTACATCACTGTAAGCACATGCTAGTCTTCACCCTTCTAGCACCCGTGGCATCATTTGGTTGGGGGAGTTCTAACTTGCGGGTGGAATTGAGCATGACTAAACTAGGAAAAAGCACATACACACAGGAATACACTCCTTACACACCCATGCACTCACTCCCCTATCACACATATTTGTTCAGAGCTCTTGTTAAATGTCTTAATTTCATATACAATATTTAAATATATATAAATATTTTATTTATAATTATACACAGTAAGCTTTTCTGAGAATAGTTTGATGGATATTGTCTGTTACTACATAGCTTAATTAGACCTATTTAGCTGGGTTTAGTGCGGAGCAGTGTGTAAAACACGGAATGAAAATCACTGTATGAGATGTACTTCTACGAATGATACTATTAGGTTTTTTTCTGCCTTAGAACTTTTCAGACCTCCAAAAGATGCATAACATTTTACATTTAACTCACTTCAGCTCTAACCCATATTAATTTAAGACTCATAGCTAACAAGGGGGAGTTTCATTACGCACGCCTTCACTCTGTATTAGCTTAGAGTTACTCTGCTGGAATTTTAGAGTAAGTGTGTGCATGCTTAGATGTTTAGATGCAATTCTTGTTGAAGTATGAGTTTATGTGCAAGGATGTGTAATGTAGCAGAGTTGCTGAAACACAGAACACTTTGATTGCATCCTTACACACACACACACACACACACAATGATAATTCTGATGGCTTTGATGTGCTCTGGCACCATGACTTTATAAGAAGTGTTTATGTGCTCTGGAGACGCCTTCTTTGGCTTGTGCTTCTACAAGTTTGCCTGCCGCTGGCCATGGAAAGCTTATATTAGTGAGAGGGGCATGCTCATCCACCTCTCTTTCACTCTCTCTCTCTGTCCCCCCATTCTCTCTGTCTGAATCTTCGATTGCTTCCTACTCTCTTTATGTACTACATAAGTAAAAAGTGGATGATCCAGCAGAAATATAACATCAACATTTTTTTCTTGTTTTTATCATCGTTATCATTTGTCCCGCCATCTCACTCTCTTAATCTAACTACCCCACCATTCCTTCACCATGTCCCCTTCAGGCCTCTGCTCTCTCGTCCTGTCACCTAGGGGCTAGGGTGTGGTCCCTGCGTCGACATGAAGAAGCAAACACCTCTGTCTCTCACACATCTTTCACATATTTAACAGCTCTTCCCAAACTCCACCCCTCAACCTTTTAACCCCTCAGAAAATTAGGTCATCTTACTCTACTCTGATTGTCTCGGATAGACACATTAGCACGACACACATGCATGCGCACGCAAAATGTGTCACACACATATGCACCTAATCAGGCCAAACATCATGCACAGAGACACACGTGCAGCACTCAGTGCCCAATAAGTGAAAAAAAAAATTCACTGATGGGGGTGGTAGTGAAAGAGAGTTGTACATTAAAGAAGTGAGCAGTTCAAGAAGTTGTGGGATGAGCAGAAAAAGCCAGTGGATTTAATAACCAGCTGAGGCAAGGAGGAGGGGGAGGAGGAGAAAGAGGTTGCTGCAGGCAAATCGAAATTGTGTTGAGAAGATCTGACAAATTTATCAGGATAGAAAATCGCGCTCGCTTGCAGAAATCAAAATTCAGCCGTTTAATAGCAGCTCTCGTAGAATTCCTCGCTCCCCCCAACCCCCAAACCCCCCCCCCTTCTCACTTCATTTTTTTAACAAGGAGTGTGGATGTAAAAGTGCCGCTCATGGTGCATTTTACCTCGCCAGTAAAAGCCAGCGTTGTTTAACTAGGTGTTCTGCTATGCTGAAGCACACATACTCTCACTCACATGCACACACATCTACATGCTCACAGTGGTCCATTACTGTCCTCGTTTGCTGTGAGTGGGAGAGGGAGTGGGCTTTAGGTTTTTTTTTTTTTTTTTACTATGACTAACCATACACATATGATTATACATACTGCATGTGTATATGTGTGCTTATGCATGCACAAGTTAACCTTTACACCCCCCCTCAACCCTTAATTACAGCCCAGCTGATATATATTTTGCTGTTTTTTTTTTCTTTTTTCTGCGCTCTCCCTGCTATTAAAGAAAGCCAAGGTCACAATAATGGGAATCTTAAGGTGAATGCATTCTAAAGGCAGTGCAGTTAACGTGAAAAGGGTCCAGTGAATCAAATCATTAAAAAACCCTTAATTATCCTTTTAATTATTCCCTCAACCATTGGGCTCCACACAGGCATGAATTAAGAGGGTAATGAGCGGGTGAGTGGGCTTGGGGCCGGGCCAATGGCAGCCGGGCATGGATCTGTAGCTCCGCCTGGAGAAATGGCCGACATATTGGATCGGACACAGCTTCAGTGCGTTAAATAGAGTTTTGCCACTGGGTGCACGGTTTACTGAAGCCTTTCTTAAAATGGTCAGAGCTTGGCGAAGCAGGTAACATGCCCCCTTTATCCCACAAAGCAGTAAAATGACAGGTAACTGACAGGTAGCATTAGTGTAACGAGATTTTTGTGCATTGGTAGGTCATATTCTTCGAGTGAATTACACATGCGTTAGGCTCATTGTACATTATCATATTCTGAACTTTTTTTTTTAGCCCTTGGAATATGAGAAGAACCCTCAGGGCATCCTAGGCCTTCAGATTTGATTGGGTTTGATTTACCTTCAATAGGATCATGTTTTTATTAAGTTTTATTTGGATAAAATAGAGTTTAATTCTTAAGAATAATACAGTCAGGAGGAGACAGAAGAATGACTTTTGTTGCTGACTGTCAATATAAGCAGCGGCTTAACCAGTGGGTTTCTGTATGATGATTAACATCAGCAGGTCTATAACAGGTCTATATATATCATGACACTTTAGAAATGATAATACAAGGTTGATTTTTCTTGTTTAAACAAGCTTAATGTAAAACTTGTTGTTTTTTACAATGTTATAGTGCAAATACCTTCCGCAATTTCAGTTGTAGTAGAAAGTAGAAAAGCATGGATTCGGGCCTCATTTGTGATCAGAGTACACACGTCCCTAGTTAAGGAAAGTTTTCCTCCGAAACTTCACAAAACAGGGAGAGAAAGGATGAAAACAAAATAAACGAGAGGTTTTGCTGTCTCCTACATAGACGTCCTGTCTGAGTTTTATGGCCTGGACTTCCTGGCCAAGCCCTTCAATGCAGGCCAGTTGGCCATCCGATGTACAGCTGTCAGAAAAATGTGATGAGTGAACACCCTTCTAGTTGGCTATTCTTTCTTAAGTGATACATTAAAAATGATGAAGGCCAAGATTAAGAAAAAGAGCACTTAGCTTTTTCTGGCCGGGTGTGGAGGGCCCTCACTGGAATATGAACCAGGGTACGATTCCAGTAAAACAAACATGTTTGACAAGGCAAAAGCAAAAATAAGTCGCCCCCCCCCAAAAAAAAATAAATAAAAAATGCCATATTGCTGTAGGTCCCCTTTTACTGACCTCTTTGGTCTTCATACACTGAACAAGCCACCCTGACCACCAACAACACATGCAATAAGCAGAACTTAATGAGCATATTGTTGCAATATGTTTCCTTCTCTTTTTGTTACTGGCATCCCTGAGGTATCAGGCCCCCTCTCTGTCTAAGCCCCCCCTCTTTACTTTTCACGTCGAAACGCTTCCGTGTCGGACAGGTTATCCATGCAGAGTGGAGATTCTACTCTTAATAGTGCTTCCTGAGTAAATTAATAACCTGAAAGGAAAACAAACAGGCCCTGCTGTGGTGGCTGTGGTTTTGGGGAGCACTGTAGCAAGAGTTGTGAAATATGTGACGGTATAGCTGAGCTTCAGTCACACTGGGTTAAAGAAGAAAAAAAAAAAAGATAAACATGCAAATACTTGAAAACACTAGCCATAACAGGACTAATTAGTATTTTTAATATTTAATTATTTTTAAATACTTCTAATAAACAAATTATTTTGTATTAATTTGTTATCTTATTTGTTTATACATTTTATAATTTTATAATGTTATATTAAAAAATCGTTAATAAAATTATATTTAATAAAAAATGTGAAAGTGTGAATAAATAGTTGTATTATTTTATATTAATTAAACTTTTTATTTATTTAATTCCGTAAAGAATGCATGTATCTGCGTTAATTTCTATGTATTTATTTTAAAAATACAGAGAATGTAGATTGCAGGTAAAAAACAAATGGTGACTAGAGTTTTAACCTGTTTCATCAAGCCTCAGAATTTCTCAACATAGTTTCCTTGTCTTTATTAATAAATAACTGCATTCATGAACATCCTTATTTTCGCTGGCACCTGTATATTTTACAGACCCTGTATTTACCCTCCATTGTTTAAAAGAATTGAAACACACTGTTCATACACCAATGCCCCTCAACACACACACACTCATATACACATGCATGCATGCACGCACACACATCTCCCCAAGGCTGTAATCTGTGTTGGCAAGGTGTGTCCCTCTGAAGTGTTTCCCTGTGATAAGACACACACAGTCGTGTTTACCTGTGTACAAAGATCGAGGCTCATTCTGTTGAGCTTTAAATGAGTAACCAGCGTGTAAACACACTTTCGTGTTCTTTATTAACCAACCTCCTCCTGTCCCCCGGGGCAAACACACTGAGTTGTTTCTCAGAAACTAGGTGTCTGTGTGTATGCTACACAGACTGTTACCTCTGGGCATTTGTCATTTTTGTGTGTGTGTGTTCATGTTTGTGTGCGTGTGTGTGTGTGTGTGTGTGTGTGTGCAAGGTCACTGAAAGGTAATACATGATTATACTGTATATGACTGATACTGTGTGTAAAACAGTAATGGTGAATGTGTTGTAGCTGTTCTAATAGATTAAGATTGGTGAAAGTTTTAACAGACCTCACGTCTTATAAGTTTTTTTCTTCTTCTTTTAGTCTTCAGCATGTGTTTTTTAAGCGTAGAGTATATAATGTTGGAGAAATCAATAAGTAAAAGCTAGCTGACTGCAAAGTTTAGTAAAAAAACAAATTCCCCAAAACAAAAAAAAGACAGATAATAACCTGTCCAGCAGAAATATGGCTTAATAAAGCTAGTGCATTCATATGAAATAAAATAAAATTAAACAAAAAAAAATCTCTTGTCCATTAACAAGTGGTTTTTTGGTCTGTCTTCTTTAGGCCTGTGGAAAGCATGGCAGGTGGCTTGTCTCAAACCTGTCTGAGAAAATGCCAAGAGCAAGGCCTTTTTATAGTTTACATAAATTATAGTTTATTTATTACTGTAAAATATTAAACTAGAGAAATAATGTGAATGCTTCTGTAAAAAAAATAGGTGTATTCTAACTTTCCACTGGCAAAAATATTTTATTTATTTCAAAAATGAAATTTGCTATAGCAATGTCTCAACCAAGTTAATACTTTAATATAGTCCCCAGTATGATTTGCCCACCTGTACATTTAGTACCGCATCACACCCCCATTGCTCACCAATAACATGTCTTCTACCTGAACCCAGGACTTTTACACTGATGTAGTATGGATCAGGTATCCTTGGGCAAATATTTCACTATCAGAAAAATGTTGTCTTAGAAAAGCATGAATGGTATCTCATCCAAGAACTCTCTTGCGACAGGTGCTGCTGTTGAGTCAGTCATAAATAAAGAAGCTTTTCTGAAGCTTTTGCTCGCCAGGTGCTTCAGTTGGACTTTTACCAAAAACACAAAAAAATGAAAAAAATATATGTGTGTCTCTCTAATGAAAACATGTCATGCCTTAGGCAAGTATCAAGATTGTTTCATCATACAAGACTAGGTCCTGTATAACCCCCTCAACCCAAACAAAGGTCTGCTTTGAGACATTCTGTTGTTAATAGAGATATGATAATATGACATTAAAAATGATGTTAACGGACAGTGGTCAGATATGTTTGATCTTAGACTTAGCAACCCAGCAAGTCTTAATGCAAATATTGCTATTATAATCTTTAATGTTTTTTAAGCTACTTATATAGTGTTTTATCAACAAATCAACAAATCATGCAAGCTTAAAACTCACCATTTTTATTAACCAAACGATGCATCATTCAGCACCTACTAGATTTAAAAGACTTCACTCCATTTTTGGCAATTCTGTATCCGGTGTAGCCTTCCTGTAAACTGTTATTGTGGCAGAGAGGATGCTTCCAGTAGGAGTGTAGTAGTTTCACTCAAGAACACCAGCACCCACGCGCCTGTTTTCTAATTTATTCTTGAGCCTTGTCTGGATTTGCGACAAAAGGGAAGGAGTAAAGAAAACAGGATGGTTAGCTTTTGTATGAAGAATAGGAAGCATACATGCATTTTTAAAAGAACAGGCCTACCACTCTTACTTTAAAGGTCTCAGCCTTGGTGAACTTTGAGAGTTATTCAACTGCAATTTTTTTCATGGTTTTATATTGTAGGCAGTATCACTGTTGGCTCTCTTTTGTGTTCCACTTGTCTCTATTTTTGTACTCTGTTCTTGGTATATCAGGGGCTAGCTACCAACACTTGTTATCTTAGAAATACGAACTTTATATCAGGATGTATTTAATACAATGTGATTTTTATTTCTAATTTTTAAAGTGTTTTATTGGTCAATTGATGATACATTATAATGGCCATTCATTGTAAAGGGCAGCTGGTGCTTTCAAGTGAAAGTGACTCTTTGTCATTGTGAACACACTCAAGCACCACAACGAAATGTGACCTCTGCATTTAAGCCATCA
>JBBPDA010109849.1:0-14265 GCA_037974385.1 Arnoldichthys spilopterus
GGAAGAGATTTGGATATTTCACCTTCAACAGTGCATAACATAATTAAAAGATTCAAGGAATCTGGAGGAATTTCAGTACGTAAAGGACAAGGGTGCAAGCCTAAGCTGAACAGCCGTGATCTTCAATCCATCTTTTCCAGGGACGCCCATGCATGTTTCAACAAGACAGTGCAAAACCACATTCTGCACACATTACAAAGTCCTGGCTGTGGAGGAAGAGGGTACGGGTACTTGTACTTGCCTGCAGTCCAGACCTGTATGACAGGAAAGGATGTACATTTACAAATGAAATGAAGTTGATCAGACAAAACATGACATATTTTATGTCCAAAGCTAATTTAGAAATCACTACTTTCTTTTTTTGTTTGCTTTTTCCGTACCATCCCAACTTTATGATTTGGGGTTGTATAAAGGGTCTTTATTTTTACAGACCGAGTGACTTGGTCCAGAACAATGGACATGTTTTTTGATATTATGTCCACCAATCTCATGACCATGTGGGCTAATATTAGCCTTAATCCACTCAGAGATCAGCAGGGTAAGAGAGCAGGCCGTGTCAGAGAAAAAGCTATTGTGTTGGTTATTAAGGGCCGTGCTCGACATGACGCACAAATGTTGTCTCCAAGCAACTGCATCAGATGCCTCAAAGCCACCTGACTTTCCATAATGGAGTGTAAATACAGCGTCCATCCCTTAGCACTGAGGAGGCGGTGGGCAGATCCTCAGACAGTTTTCATGAACAGGAGTTGCTCTCAGTGATCAGTGCCCAACCTGAGCAAACATCTAACATATATTAGTGAAAATAGCATTTTTGCAGATTATTTCCATGAGGTTTCCCTTGATGGATGCTGATAAAAGTCCAATTTAGCCTAATGAGAAACTGGTTTAATGTCCTAGGCCTTACATTTGGATTTTGGAGGCCTCTGTATGTTTGTCATTAAAAAGAGAATTGTTGTCATTGGTGGTGAATGTAACGAAACATCTGGTTCCTCAAATCTCCACACAAAATGTTCTTACATAAAATGAAGATGCTGCCTGAAGCCTGAGACATTATTTTACCTGAACCCATTTATTATGGAGGGATACATGAGGGTGTTATGAGGCAATCGATTCCCCAAAGTGATTTAATTCAGATTTACTATTTTTCCATTATCAACATTCCATAGAAACTGGGGGTGGGAGTAAATTAGGTTTTTTTTTGTTGGAGACGTGGTTTCTGGTTCCATTCACCACCACCAGCAGAAAGATCCTTACTCCACCTGTCCCTGTTGGACACACTGGGTTAGCAATGAGAGGTCGTGACTTGGGGCTGCGTCACATTTTCGATGTGTCTGGTGTCTAATGGCAGAAACAGACACAGAAGGTGTGACGCTACTCATGTCTGATCACCTTCAAAGGCCTGTAGGTCACCATGCTTCATGATTTGGGCAGACCTTGGTTCTGGCCTTTCATCTGCACCTGCCCCACCGCTCCTCAAGCAGGCCCAGGGAGTTAAGTGAGTGATGGGACGGCGTGAAATGTGCAGAGCAAACAGACGTGCATGAGGAGCAGCTCTGTATGCTTTAATGGTGTTCCACTTAATGACCTACAGCCAGTCTTCAGCATTTTTACAGCGGGCACAATCTTAAAGAAACAATACAGGCAAAAGGAGCCGTAGAAACCATGCCTGTTTGCCCCTGCACCCTTACAAAGGTGGTTCTCAGAGGCAGAGGCAACAGTTTTGTGTAAAACTCTGACATCTTGAAGAACCATTCTAATGTCTAAATGGTTCTTCTCCATGATGGATGTCAAATGCATTCTATATAGCACCAAGAAGGTCAGAGAACCTTTTATTGGTTCTATATGGAACCTTTTACTGCTAAGAGTGTACAGTGGTCTCACACATGCACTGGCTAGCATCACGCTGAGTCATGGGGGAGAGGGAGGACCACCCTATCCATTCAGAGAAAGGGGACAGTTGTGCTGAGTGATGAGGGAGAGGGGGGACCACCCTACCAACTTACAGAGAGAGGACAGTTATGCTGAGAGATGAGCGAGAGGGAGGGCCACCCTACCCACCCAGAGAGAGAGCGAAGACAGTTATGCTGAGTGATGAGGGAGAGGGAGGGCCACTCTACCCACCCAGAGAGAAAGAGAAGACAGTTATGCTGTGTTATGTGGGAGAGGGAGGACTAAAGCCTACTGTGCTCTCTTGGAGTCCTGGTAATGTATGGCACTACAGGAGCTAGCTTTGTTCATTAAATGAGTTTTAAAAGAGAAAAAAGCATCTTTATGAATGAAACTAAAACCATTTAGCAAATCATAATAATAAGAAAGCTTCACATAAACATATGCCATATTATTTCATAATTATACCATACTATATCCTAATTATGCCTTACAAACTTATAATTATGACTTACTATCTCATTATTATGCCATATTATCTCATTGTCATATCTTCGTATAGTTATATCATACTATCTCAGTTATGCATTACTATCTCATAATTATGATATACTATCTCACCATTATGCCATTATTGCATAGATAATTTCTCATGATTATCCATTACGTAGTTATACCTTTATAACTTAGTATTTCATAAATTATGACTCAAAACTGCACAGCCCTATAGACGCAGTGCAGCTGGATGCTTGCGCTTTGTTTTGCGCCGACTGAAACGCATCACTGTGCAGAAAAACCCATGGTGGAGGCGTGTGTGTTTACATAAACACAGAATGGTGCAGAAACTCCACTTTGTGTCCAGACACTGCTCACCGCTGGGGGAGTTTGTGACAAATGTAGACCTTTTGATTTACCATGAGAATTCACCACAGTGCTCACCATCAGTGTTTACCTTCCACCCAGACCCAACACTAACGATGTGCTGCTTGAACTGTACAGTGCAATCAGCAAGCTGCAGAATGCTCGCTCAGATGGATTGCTTATTGTTGCTGGTGAATTTAACCACGCAAACCTCAAGACCGTGCTCCCAGATGCGCTCAACAACTTCTACGCACGGTTTGAGGCACTGAACAACGTTGAAGCGAGGAAGACCACCCCTCCTCCCAATGACCAGGTACTGTGCCTGACCACAGCTGATGTGAGGAAAACTCCAGTGGGTTGCTGAGTCAAGCTGCTGGACCATGAAATGTGCAGACCAGTTGGCAGATGTTCTAACTGACATCTTTAACATCTCCCTGAGCAACGCCACTGTTCCAATGTGCTTCAAAGCTATGACCATCATTCCTGTGCCAAAATCTTCAGTGTCCTGCTTCAACAACTACTGTCCCGTTGCACTCACTCCCATCATCATGAAGTGCTTCAAGAAGCATGTCATGAGGCACTTCAAGACCCTGCTGCTTCGTTCACTGGAGCCCCTGCAGTTCACATACAGCACCATGCAACAGATGATGGGATAGCCACCACCCTTCATCTTGCCCTTTTACATCTGGACAAGAAAGACACATATGTGCGAATGCTGTTCATAGATTTTAGTTCAGCATTTTACACAATCATTCCCCAACACCTGACTGAAAAGCTGTGCCTGCTGGGCCTGAACACCTCCCTCTATAATTGGGTCCTGGACATCCTGACTGAAAGGCCTCAGTCAGTTAGGATTGGGAAGCCTACAGGACTTGACTTGACTTGATATATTTTATTTATTCTTTTTTTCCTTTTCTTTTCTCTTGTTTGTTATTGCTATCTGGTGTCAACCAGAGGAGGATGGGTTCCCCTCCTGAGCCTGGGTTCCTCCTGAGATTTCTGCCTACTGCTAGGGAGTTTTTCCTTGCCTCTGTGGTTTGCTCTTTGGGGACTTGGACCCGGTTTCTGTAAAGCTGCTTTGTGACAACATCAGTTGTAAAAAGCGCTATACAAATAAACTGGACTTGACTTGACAATCTCATAACTATGACTTGCTTTCTCAGTGGTATGACTTACCGTCTCAGTAATAAGAAGGTCTTTAATTGAAATATATTAAGCCATTTTGTTTGATTTTTTGTCACAAAAATTAGGTAAGTATGATTACACTTTCTCATATGACATAGCATATAGCTAATGGACCATGCTTTATTCACACCAGCAGGAAACTAGTTGGAGTGCCAAAGCTTGATCTGAGCTGAGCTTTAAAATAATTGACTGTTTGTTGTGCATATTTACCAGTAGAAATATTTTCAATTTATCTCTGCCAAGCACATTGAATGACCTCTGTGTATGATAATGTACTATATACATAAACTTGCCTTCCCTTGCCTATTTGTGCCCTGTTTAGTTATGTTCGGGTAAGTTGGGTGAAGGCGCACTTTGGATCCTCACAGAAGCTCATTTTTTGGTTACTATAAACACCTTTTGTATGTCGAGAGAATTCGAAATCCCACACTCCCGCAACAGGCTGAGGAACATCACAGGAACTTTCTTCTTCACAACAGATCTGCTGTGAAATCTTCGTTGCTGAGGGTTAGCATTCGCCTGCCATGGCAGGCTGTTACCGCTGCAGACCGGGCAGCAGGGAGGATGAAAGATGGCTGATAAAGAAGTGAAAACTTTGGGGGGATCTATTTTTCTCAGACTAAGCGGTTTGATGCAGCAACCAGGAAACTCGAGGGCCACTCGCTCAGCATTGAAAGCATAACTCCGGGAATGCAGCGGGAGAGAGGCTGAAAAGGTGGGAGCTATTTAAATGGACAGTGGCCATACTGCAGGAATCCTTGGCTGGAGTGTCTACTCTATAACACATTAGTGATGTGCAGGGGGTCCACCACATACCCTTATGTTCACAAGGGCAATGTCCTAACCACTAAGCCACCAGTGCATATAAAGCTTATGTTGGTTCATGTCATTTCTCAGGAAAGACTTGTGCACGTATGTTCGTGTCATGCAGCCTTTTGGTCACTGCCTCTCTAAGATGTGCCATCACTGCCTTCAAGATAAAATTACTTTTTTCTCACTGTACGAATACAATGCAATGTCATTTGGAGCAAAAACTTTCAGATGCTTTAAGACAAAAAACAGGACTATAAACTTGCTGCCAACTATATCCCACCCCTTGACGTGAGCCACTGTAACCAGATCATCAAGGTTACTCACTTCACCTGACTGTGGTTGGGGCTGATCGGTGTGTATCTATATGCAGACTTTATAGATATTATACATATATATCATGTAATAAATATTCATAATGTTTATAATGAGCATCAGAAAAGATCTTTTCAGCTGGAAATCTTTGCCTCAAGTGTACAGAACATTTGACCTTGGCGCACTCTCGTCTTCTGCATTTGGGAAAGCAATAAAATGCTTTAGAGCCAAGTCAAATTTTAGGTGACATTAGGAGATTTGATACCAATCAAATGAATGATTATTAAATCAAATATTTTTGTTACATTATGATTTATTAACCAAAACAGATAGTGTTTCCAACAAGGTGCAGTTCCAAAATAGTAACTTATCAAATTATAAAGAGGTCGAAAGATATTAGGTCATACTTAAGTCAAGCGGTGCAGTATTTCAGCTAAATTAACCTGGAACTTGGCAGATATCATTGTCAGATATATATATATATATATGTGTGTGTGTGTGTGTGTGTGTGTGTGTGTGTGTGTGTGTGTGTGTGTGTGTGTGTTGGCAATAGAGAGATAGCTGAGATTATCCTGTGATAAGACAGCGGATTAAGTTCGGGACGGAGCTCAGAACCGCACTATTGAAATGAGATCTTACTTAATCAACGCTGTGGGCTGGAGGCTGAGCCCAGGCCACATGAGCTGATTAAGGTGACCTTAAATTCACGTTCATATCTGTACTTTTATCCTCACATCACTTTAATAGCCTGGAAGAGAGATATGGTAATAAAAATATATTTTAATTAAACATTTGTGCTTTTCTAAGGCTTGGAATGGACGAAAGGAAGCGCAGGTCATCCTGAGTAAATGAAATGATGTCATAATGGGCTGCCATCCAATCAGCTGCTTGTTACTATGTAGCAGTAATGCGTGACTCCACCTACGTATAACCTACAGGTTGTACTGTTTCAGGCCAGTTTACCTGGTAATAAAAGGAATAATACACTCACCAGCCAATTTATTAGAAACACTTTGTAAGTTTTATAAGGTTAGGTCCATGATATGGGCTTCTGTTTCTTTTTTTTAGGCATAAATTCAACATGGTGCTGGAAACATTCCTTAGGGATTTTGGTCCATATTGGCATCATAGAATCACATCTCCCATACATCTTCCATTCCACCATTTCCCAAAGGTATAAGTGAAAATGAAAATTTGATGTCTGCATTTAACCCATCCACATATGGAGCAGCTGGCAGCAATAAGCATTGCCTAGGGAGCAGTGTAGTGGAATAGTGCCTTGCTCAACAATTCCTCAGTGGCACCTCGGCCAGGACTTGACCCTTTAATCATATGGGCATGTCTCTAACCACTAGGCTACAGTTACCCAGGTGCTCTGTTGGATTAAGATCTGGTAACTGTGGAGGCCATTTGAGTACAGTAAACTAAGTCATGTTCAAGAAACCATTTTTAGATGTTTCAAGCTTTGAGCCATACTGCATTATCCTGCTGGAAGTAGTCAAGTCAATATTATTTCTATTGTGGTTTTTAGAACTAACTTTGTGACAAATCAGCTTTACAGAATCTGGGTCTGAGCCCCTAATGAGCAAACCAAAGGCAATAGAGGCAAGGAAAAACTCCCTAAGCTGCAAGAAGAAACCTTGGGAGGAACCAAGGCTCAGAAGGGGGAACCCATCCTCCTCTGGTCGACACCAGATAGAAATAGCAGACAAAAGAAAAGAAAACATATAATAATAACAATCTATTATTAAACTAAGGAAGTAGCCATCAGATGATCTGTACACTGTGGAAATAAAGTGATGGACATGGTCAAACCTTTTAAACTCAAGCTTTTACATAGCATGGCTTAGTGTGGCCTTACTTTTCCAAGTTGGAACTAATTCAAAATTCTGAAAAACTTTCTGGATGAATGAAAATACAATCAAGATCTTTTGATCAAAAAGTGACTCTGTTCCCATATGATATTTGCAACAGTGTGGTTGAAAAACCCCAACACCTTGTTCAGAAGAGGTCTATACCTAATTGAACAAGCAGCCACCCACACAGATCTAAATTTCAGGATTGAAACGGATGATAAAATAATCAATAATCAATAACATATCATCATATCACCACCTGCTATATCTATCTGTAAAAACCTGACAGAGTCCTGCAAATGATGGTTATTCTGATCGATTGATTGGTGTTATTTATTGTGAAACTGTCTTCCAAATCTAAGGCCTTCTCACGTGATTGGACAGCAATACGATCAGCCCAAGACATCAGGTGTAGATAATCTGATATTGAGGTCTTACAGTATCGACCACAGCAGCCTAGAGAACATTGGTAGGGAGAGCTGCAGGTCAAAATCTTCTGGACCCCAGAAAACAGGTTGTTTCTGGATGAAAGGTCATGGAGATGCTCTGGTAGGCCGACTGTGACCAACTCAGCATTCAGAAAAATCTGTCAATACGCTCCAGTGGTGACGAGAAGATTGATCTGTGAACTGTCCCTTGCTGCTATTTAAAGAGCCCGATCAATTTAGCGCTGTGGGCACTGGGACAGGAGCACAGGGATGCTCCGGTAAAGCCAAAAAGAGGGAGAGGCCTAGACTATAGGGTCCTAGACAACAGGGTGGCTTGTCACAATCGGTTATAATTTCAGTAGTTAATCACATACACTGTGAGATAACTATAAGCCTTTGTTTGGTTTTCCCAGTATTCTCCACAGTCTTGCTAGGATTCCCACAGTCACATGATACCACCAACATTGGGAGGATGTCCTGACATTATTCTTTAGAGTTTTATTTTATTTAGACATTTATTCTTTATTTTGCTGTTGGGGTGATATTTGTTGTACAAGCACTCCTGGGGAGGGTGCCAATGGAACTTAAACAGTGGCGGTGAATGGAACCAGACACAACATCTCCAACACAAATCAAATTTATTTACTCTTCATCCCCAGTGAAGCTCCATGTGTCTCTTGAATGTTCGTGATTGAAAAATATTGAATCTGAACTAAATCACTTTGGGGGACTATTTTGCCTCATTACACCCTAAATGTACCCCTCCACCATGAATGGGTTTAATTTAAGGCCAAAAGGTTCTCCAAGCTTTGGTAAAACAATGTTTGCAGGCATTAGGCAGCACCTTCATAACCATTTCATGTAAGAACTTTCTGTGAGGAGTTTTTAAACAATGACGTCTGGTTCCATTCACCTCTACTGTGAACAGTTCGGACTCATCGTAAGTTTCGGAGCGTTTAAAACCTAACCCACTGCTATGTTTACATCTTAATCACTTAATTATGCAAAAAATTGACTGAAATGGCAAAAGGCACAAACACGCATTTGTTGCAACACTCAGGGGTTTACACCACAATTATCAGGCCTTTCTAAAACGTCTTCGGAAATTCAGTGCATGGGAATTACCCCGGCATCGAAGAAAGTGCTTTCTGTGCATTATTTGATCCGACCTGTAAAGTGCTCTGTAGCTCACCCTGAACATCTTGCAGGAAATGCCAGCAGAGGCCAGACGGAGTAACCTAATAAAGCCACAGCGACTAAATCATTAAAGCGGAAAGCTGCTCCCATAATGCAGCCAGATGGAGGCATTAATTGGGTTTGGATGTGTGGTGTGGTGTCCAGTGCTGCTGCCTTCATGCTTCTGCAAGGCTGAGTGGCCAGTGGAGGCTGAAGCAGGCCTAAAGTGACCTGCTCACGCTACCAGCATGAAGGTTCTTCCGATGCCAGAATTCTGACTTAGGTACCAAGTGTTACATCACAAACAATTCTGAAAAGAAACAATGGAAACATTCATGAACACAACTGCCACCAACAGCTAGAGTTTATAGGACTGAACACAGAATAGGAGGGTGTTTCCAATAAAGTGGCCAGTGAGTGGAAGCAGAAGGTCAATGTTTTTTTTTAATAAAGTGGCCAGTGAGTGGAAGCCCAAGGTGGGTGTTTCTAATAAAGTGGTCAGTGAGTTTAAACACAAGATGGGTGTTTCTAATAAAATGGCCAATGAGAGGAAGTACAAGGTGGGTGTTTCTGATAAAGTGTCCCACTGCGCAATTCTAATGGGTGATGCAAGTGTTTCAGGCTGAGAAGTTGCCAGAGTGTCTCGTGAGGAAAGTCTGTATTAATGCTGCAGTAAATGATGTGACGGCTTAAAGTAAAACACGCTCAGATATTAGTCACAGTCAGTCTGTGAGATCAACAATACATGTGTTCTAGAAATAAATGTAGACATTAAATCTTGGGATTGTGTGTGTGTGTGTGTGTGTGTGTGTGTGTGTGTGTGCACAAGTGTGTACCTGGGTGAACAGATGCTCAGGGGACCACAGGGATACACCTGTTTCCAGGTTACCCAGAGTGCATTGGACTCCCCTGCCACCTCTCCCTGCTTTGTCACTGCAAACACACATGATGAAACTCTAAGCACACATTTACTTACACACTCTAATAAGCACAGGCATAATTTACACTGGGGACGCTGGGGGGGGGGGGGGTGTCCCCGTCACTTTTTGAAACAATCTCTCACAATGAACAAATACCTCATCTACGTCTTTATTCAAGTTTTGCTTAAATGTGAATTTGCAAATCATTGCATGCTATTTTTATTTACCTTTTACAATGTTTTACATCAGAACTACCGTGAAGTGAAGCTCAATGTGTCTCTGGATTGTTCATGATGCTGAAATCGTGAATCTGAACTAAATCACTTTGGGGGACCATTTTGCTTCATAACACCCTACATGTACCCCTCCACCATGAATGGGTTTAATTTAAGGCCCAACGGTTCTCCAAACCTACTTTCTTAATCCGGTGAATGTGATCTAAGATGAGCTGTGGAGTAAGAAGGGCGGTAGAGACAGAGAACCTCTTTTGTGTAAAGAAAAACAAAAACTAAATAGTCAGAGACTTTGAGCCACACAGAGTGGTCATCTGCTGTGGAGGGAATGAGAACACTCTCCAGTCTGATCTAATTAGCCAAAGAACAATATTTGCTCACCCTGAGGACGACTAATGCAATACTGCCTTTATATGGGCTGATACTGAGGCCGAGACCTCTCAGCAAAACAACACAAGAAGTGTTGAGCTTTCAGGATAAATACGCCTGGTATTTGGTTTCTTCAGAAAAATATCTCTAATGCATTCAAACGTGTGTGTGTGTGTGAGTGTGTGGGTGTGTGGATGCATGCTAGTTGGAGTTAGAGGTAGGAGAAAAAAAATGATACAGTGTAATATTGCACAATTTATCAGTGCAATATGTAGATACAGCAGCAGAAAATGTCCATATTTATTTCATATGATTTTATAATATTTAAAAGTATTTAAGAGACTTTTATTTTGGTACGTATGTCTACTTTGATAACATTGCTTCTAAAGTCTCCAGGCACTTCTCATAACATGTGTCCCACCTCCCTATTAGGTGCCATTGTAGTGAAATAACTAGATAGTGATTGTTATTACTTACCTGTCAGTGGTGCTAATGTTATGGCTGATCGGCGCAGTATCAGTGTTTTCAAGGGTCAGTTCTCAAAAAATTATTCAGGATTGGAAGTAGTGACATTTAAGCATCAGTGCACCCATCCCTACTCACTAGTTACACCATTGATTGCGACTGACCTTCACATGCTGCTCTCTCTCTCTTTTTACATCTGTGTCATTACTGATAAGTAACTTCATCGTCTTTTCCAGTTACGGTGAAAAACACTTACATTCTGACAAGATCTGCCAGCTTTCCCCATCACTGTTTTGTGTGTTTCTTCGCTTTTCTCCTAAAATTGTCTTTTATTTTAAATGTGTAAAGGACGGAGCTCTGGGTGGGGGCTGTGTGTGTGTGATGAGCAGTTGATGTGAGGGAGGTGACAGCATCCTCTCTGCCGCCACACACTCTGACGCTCACACTTAAACGCTTTAATAGGACTAAAGTGAACAAAGGCCAGCTCTGACGCAGACGGGCTATAAAGAGGCCTCTCTCAGAAACACCACTTTACTGCCCATCAAGGCTGCTCGCTATTAACACACACACACACACACACACACACACACAATTTCCAACCCTGCTCCAAATCGAGCAGACTCCGGAAGTGGCACATAAATACAGAAGTGTAGGTTAATCTGCGCTAATACTCAGATAATGAAGGCCCTATTTTTGGAAACGGAGCCGTTGGCTATTTATCGCATTGAGTGCACTCGGTGCCAAGTCCAGTGGCCTCTTTAGAACAGAGCGAAAACTAGCCAGAGCTTAGTGGCCAAAGGGTTTTGCCTGTTTGTTTGTGCTTAAAGAAATCCACTCCAGTTGCTGTGCATAGTAATGAAGCTCATAGCTTTGATCATAAAGCAATATTTATTGAATGTTTCCAGAATTTTTATCTCCAGTTCCACCCATTCGCTAGGACTCCCCCAAACTTACCACACCACCAACACTGGGAGCGTAAGCTCGTGAAGCTCCACCAACATGTACTCGAACACAAAGGTAGCTCAACACGCATGGAGGAGAATGGTAAGTGACAATTCTGTTACACCAGCAAACAGACACCACCCTGGTGTATAGGTGACCCTTGGCCATGTGTCCTTTTAGGCAAGGTAAGGCTAGTGGCCTCCTGTCTATAAAAACTCCAAGTCCGCAATATTTTTCAGTTGTAAAATCCCCCCTCAGAAACTTTTTAAGATAACCCATCTAATTTTGTTTCCTCCAGCATATCTTTCAGGTCTTACTTTTTGGAATCAAACATTTAATCATTAAACTAGAAAATGGCAGCTACTTAATAAATTAGGCTGTAAAATCATACTTATCATGACTGGGTATAAAAAGCAGCATCCATCTTTGCAAGCAGGGATGGGTCACGGCTCACCCCTTTGTTCCAAAATTCTTGAGAGGACTGTTACAAAATGAACAGCGCAAGATTGCAAGATTTAGTGTATTTAAAATCATTGTTAATTGGAAATGCAATTCGAAACTGTATTACGCAAGGAGGAAGCCATAAATCAACTTTATGCAAAAACACCAGCCATTTCTGGGCCCAAGCTCATCTCAGATGGACTGAGGCAGTGATACCAAATGTGGAACCATGTGTTCAGGTGGATGCCGAGTTCGCTTTGCCAAAGATGAAAATGATCATCCAGATTCTTATCAGCGAAAAGTTGTAAAAGCCAGCACCTGTGATGGTATGGGTACATCAGTGTTCACAGCATGGGTGACCTCCATTTATGTGAAGGTACCAGTGACTCTGAGAAGTATATTAGGATTTAAGAGGGACATATGTTGCCATCAAGGTGACATTTCTTTTCGGGACATCCATACAACAATGTTGCTTTGTAGATCCAGAGTGTGTTGTCAATCCAGCTCTGTCTCCTACTGACAATGTATAGAGCATCATGATAAGAAGATTTAGATAATGATGGCCATGAACTGTTGAGCAGCTGACATTTTGTATCAAGCAAGAATGAAGAAAAATTTCCAATTAAGAAAGATGATGTAACACCTTTGATAAACATGCCTCTGTCCCGACTTAACATAATTTGACATTGTTTTGTGAGAAGGATGCCAAAAGATTTGCTCAGTAGCCATAAATGGTTAACAGACAAGGTGACAGTAGCCCAGATTCACCAGCCGACCTAATGGACTGACCTGTTAAAGTAAACATGAGCGGACGTGCATATAGTAAATGTTTTGCATATGTATGACCAGAAATAAACACTGACAGCAAGAGAACTGCTTTATTTGTCAATGAGTGATGCTTACAAAAGCCAAAAAAGAACTTGTTTAACTTTATCTTAGATGTGGAGCAGCAGTGTATCAGTGAGGGATTTGAGTCTAAGTTTGACCCACGCACACACTCTGAGCTGTTAATTTATCTTAAACACATTTGGCCAGACAGTGAATACTTCCTGAAGAGCAATACTGGTCATAGCTGACACACATACAAATAATTGCAACCAAATACTTCAAATTATTATATGATCATGTTTGGAATTTTCTGGTTGAACTACACTGACGAGACAAAACATTATGACACTCACAGTTTTAATGATTATTGCTAATTATCTTGTTACAACTGCACATGGACAAATAGGAGGCCATAAAGACCTGAGTGACAAATCATTGAGGTTAGTGTTGTTTTTTTCTGGTCATACATATGCAACACATTTCCTTTATGCACATCCACACGTGTTTACTTTAACAGGTCAGTCCATTAGGTAGCCTGGTTAATCTGCCTGTCAGAGTGCCCATCCTAACTCCTGCACACTGCCAAAAGCATCTACAAATAGCCATGCTAGAGCTGGGACTGGACCTTGGATAATAGAAGAAGGTCACTGGTCTAACACCCCGATTAGCCATAACATTAAGACTACCTGCCTAATATTGAGCAGGTCCCCCTCATGCTGTGGAAACAGCTCTGACTGTGGTACATTGTGTTTTTTGACATTAACTTTTTAAACCACAGTAGCTCTGCATCAATGAGCTTTGTCCCATGACCCTGTCACTGATTCACAAGTTGTCCTCCTTGGGTCACTTTTGTTAGGTACAAACTACTGCCACTTTTGCCAATTTTGTAACGCGTCGGCGTCGCGGGAGCTTTCAGGGGGGCCAAGTGCAGTGGGAAAACACGCCTCACTGCTCGCGTTAGCGGGGAGGGGAAGGTGTGTCACAAGACTAGACAAGTTGATTGGCCCTACACCGAAAACGGGTGGAAAATAAAACGTAGCCAGAAAGCGGGTGGGCAACTGCTGCCCAGCAACATCAGATGTAAACATGCCGTGAGTTAGCGAACTGTGCACATATAGCTAAGCCCTGAAGATGGAAACACGGGCAAAGGCCCCACTCTAGTAACTGGTGGCAAAGAGACTCTTGGGTAGGGAGAAAGCAACAAAATCCACAGATACGAGTGCTGTGAGCATGGGCACGTGAGAGCACCCATGAAACATGAATGCGATTTCGATGCATTAACAAGAAGTGAGCCTCTCGCGCCACAGTGCACAGCACCTGGGAGCCTGTGAGGATCATATACAGGCCTCCCGTGCCACAAATGACCGCACCAAGAGCCCGCGAAGCCTAGTGCTGTAGTTCTCGAGACCGGTCTCAAGATCAATTTTTTTGTGGTCTCATTCTTGTCTTGGTCTTGACTCTATTTGGTCTCTGTCTTATCTTGGTCTTGACTCTATTTGGTCTCGGTCTTATCTTGGTCTTGACTCTATTTGGTCTCTGTCTTATCTTG
>JBBPDA010109849.1:14365-30595 GCA_037974385.1 Arnoldichthys spilopterus
GTCTTATCTTGGTCTTGACTCTATTTGGTCTCGGTCTTATCTTGGTCTTGACTCTATTTGGTCTCTGTCTTATCTTGGTCTTGACTCTATTTGGTCTTGGTCTTGTCTTGGTCTTGTCTTGGTCTTGACTCTATTTGGTCTCTGTCTTGTCTTGGTCTCAACTCTGTTTGGTCTCGATCTTGTCGTTTCTGACGTAGCAGTCTCGATGGGATGGGGGAAAAAGAGAAAACAGCGCATCCTCACAAAACACTATCATTATTTCTTGCGCACTTCAATTCAAGTGCAACTAGTCAGACGCATCTGTTTTAAAAACGTTACATTGTATACATTTTCTCAACAGACACTGCCGGATGAGAAGGTCCTGGGTTCAATCCCCGGTTTGGCCACAGGTGCCTTTCTGTGCGGAGTGCAAGCTCTGTGCAAGCTCTCCCCGTGTTCGCCTGGGTTTCCTCCGGGTGCTCCGGTTTCCTCTCACTGTCCAAAGGCTTGCAGTAGGTTGATTGGATTGGAAGAATTGGCCGTAGGTGTGAATGTGTGTATGAATGGTCTGCAGTCAGCTGGGATCGGCTCCAGCTTCCCCATGACCCGGAAACGGAAGAAGCGGTTGGAAAATGGATGGATGGATGGACACTGCCGGCGCATCACAGTCCACACACATCATACACATCGCATCATAGCGAAGTCAGCAAAGAAATGTCCGAAAATGTCACCGAATTCGACAGTAAGTAACTTTGGCATTACAGAACACAGACTGTATTTGCAAAACGTCCCACAAAAAGAAACATTCTGCTGTGTGCCAATTTTGTCGAAGCACCTTGACGGAGACTGCTGGGACAACGTCTACATTCACCTGGCACCTGGAGAGAAACCACCATGAAAGGTAAGATACCTAACTACACGATCGTTGATTAGCTCTGCATTTCTTGTCGTCAAACTACGAGGAAAAGCTCGTAAATATGAAAAAGAATATTATACCACAAAAGCTTATACCACATTACCAGTGAGTCAGGTGTAGCCAACGCAAAACTGCTAGCCACACTTGTACCAGAGACAAGGACTCCAGGCCACCTGGTTAGACAACCATGCTTATAAGGGCTTTGGCCCAGGTGAAACACAAAAGCAGGATTGACATAACCATGGTGACACATCGCCAAACGCCCCCAGCCGGCCCCACAGGGAGTGATCGTGAAAACGAAGCTCCCAACTGCGGCAGGGCGCTAACCCTTACAGGATCCTCCCCTCAAGGGTCAGCGCCGCCAAGGCAGGCATTACCATACTGCCAAAGACCCCAAGGGGCGACCCATCCATCTCACCCCGGCAAGGTTTTCAGCATAGGGCCAATCAACTTATCTAGTTTTAGTCAACTTGTTAAGTTCCCCCTGCACTTGGTCCCTCTGAAACCTCCCGCGTGGTGGCAATGTGGGCACGTTACACATTTTTCCTGCCTCAAGCGCATCAACTTCAAGAACTGACCATTCACTTGCTGTCTAATCTATTCCACTCCCTGACAGGTGCCACTGTAGTGAGATAACTAGATAGTCAATGTCTTTCACCTTACCTGTCAGTGGTGTTAATGCTATTGTCTGATTGGTGTAATGGCTGGGGAATGTTTGCCTGGGAAAGTGATGCTACAGTATGCAGTCCTGAAAGTAGAGGAAGTGCGATGCTGTGGGCATGGGAAACCTCTGAGTCTGGCATTCATATGGACATCAGTCTGACACGTGCCACCTTCTAAACCACCTGGTGGTGGGAGTAAACACACCCTTCCCTTATGATGGTATTCCCCAAGTGGCAGTGGACTCTTTCAGCAAGAGAACACATGTTGCCATACAGCAGCTTTGCTGAAAAAAGCTAGTGAGACTTGGGCTTTAAGTGAAAATGACTATTTGTCATTGTGAACACACTCAAGCACCACAAGCTCCCATGCTCCCAAGCTCCCATGCCCACAGCATCACACTTCCTTAAAAACCTTTGGATTTAACCCATCACGTATGGAGCAGCGGGCAGCTATCAACAGCGCCCGAGGAGCAGTGTAAGGGGACGGTACCTTGCTCAAGAGAACCTTAGTGGTGCCCAAGCTGGGACTTGAACCTGTGACCTTCAGTTCACAAAAGTAAGGTCCTTACCACTAGGCCACCACTGTCCTTAAGTCACTGCAAATATTTCCTTCCTGTCTGTATGCCGTGTGTGTGGCTATGATTTAACTATCTCACTCTCCCACATTAAAGACACTGACTATCTCTTTCTGAAGCCACACTCATTGTATTCCAATACTTTACTGCATAATTGTGACTTCAACCTTACTAGCTCATTCCCACATCCTACTAAGTTATGCTCATGACTTTACAATCTTTTTCCTACACTTTGCTATGTCCTGACCATGACCATCTCATTCCTATAATCTACCAAGCTGTGACCACAACTTAATATTTCTTTCACATACCTTACTAAGCTACTAAGTGACCATGACTTGACTATTTCATTCTCATGCCTTACAATGTTATGGCTATAGCTATCTTGTTCTCATGCCTTTACAATTTAATCTATTTTATCAATTTAATCACCTCGTTTCCACACCTTACTGACAGCCACACATTACGATGCATTAGGATGCTCATTTTATGAAGAAGGGATGTCACCATCGACACTCCGTCCTTGCTGCAGGTCTTTTTTATCTGTTTGCATTTACAACCTGTTTCATTAGTGCACGGCTGCCGCGTTTAAAATGATTTTGCTGATTCCTTCAGTAGTGCTGCATTGAGACTGTATTCGGCCACAGTGCCTGAGAAAGTCTCGGCAGTGTGGTGCAGAGGAGCAAAATGTCATGCAAAAAAGGGTGATATTTTTATCTGCAGAAAGCGGCTAGTGTGTCTTTTTTTTATAAGGAGGCCAGAGGGGAAGAGAACAGAGGCGAGAGAGAGTGAGAGAGAGAGAGAGAGAGAGAGAGATAGAGAGAAGCCTTCTGGCAGAGTGTGCGGGCCACAGCTGTGTTTGGTGGGTCGGTGGGGTATTTTTAAACGCATCAATGCTGCTCCAATCCCCGCGCTGCGCCTGACCTATTTATAGCCGGGGCGGCCATTGTTCTATTTCTGTCACCTGTGGGCCACGCTGCTGTTTATTCACATGCAAATGATAGAGAGGCAGAGCGAGAGGGAGATTGAGAGAGACTCATATAGTCACTGTGGTCTTTTCAGAGGTAGACGCAAATGTTCTTTAGGGTTCTATTTAACCACTCTTCTCTTTTTCTTTGCTCATCGGACTTTTTTTTGCTCAGAACCATTTAGGAATCGGAGCTGCTGCCGAGGAATCGCCGATGGTATTCAGGGGAATCAGGAAATCAGATGCCTGACTGTAACAGAGAGAGAGAAAGAGAGAGAGAGAGAGAGAGAGAGAGAGAGAGAGAGAGAGATAGAGAGAGAGACAGACAGGGAGAGAGAGCGAACAAGTGGGAGGGGTAGAGAGAGAGAGAGGGAGAGAGAGTGCGTAACAGGAAGAGTACTGCAGGCAGCAGATGAGATGAGCCTCTGGCTGGACTAGATGCTGCAGACCATTTACGAGGGTTTCTCTACGGACGGCGTAAGCAAACACACCCTGCCTGTGAGCACACGCCCCGGCGGCGGCATGCACAACGTCAACAACTCAGGTACTCCTCCACGTACGTCTCTCTCTCTTTTTTTTTTTTTTGCTCATTAAACTTGTGTCCAAAGCTTCTTGTCAGAATTTCCTGTTCCACCTTAAAGGGTGCAGCAGATCCATTCTGGTGGCTGAGGTGCCAGAATTGAACTGGTGCACCGTTTAAGGTGGAATGGAAAATTTCAACAAGAAGCCAACCTGTACCTTGTGAAAGGCTGTTGCAATGACAGTTGTTTGCTGATGTTGTGCTTGTTAGGGTCGTATGAGGGCCCCTGTTGGTTGGGATTATTTAGAGTTTTGCTGAGTTTCCTGCTCTGGAAAGAAGTGCACTATAAATCTATATGTGAGCTAGAGCAGGACGATTTATCGATATATTAGATCTTTATTTCCCAGTGATATTTTTCGCTGATAATTTAATTTCTTTTGCAATTTGTATGATTTACTCATCAGTCTCATCAACAGGCGAGGGTGGGGCATATAAAACGCAATTTCTGACATGTTTATTTTTGCCTTTAGAGATGTTGCCTCATATCCTCTGACTGTTACAGCGTGCTGTTCTGGGAAATCCTCCATACAAACCCACTTCCCCCCAGAGAAAGAAGGGGCAGGCCGAGCTTATGTGGAACTTAGGCAGCAAATTAAATAATTTATTAATTTACTGATTATGACTCTCAGGCATCTCCAACAGCTCTTTCTTTTTGCTACATTGAATGGCTGTCACGACTACTCGCTTGCATAATTTAAAAAATAACAATTAATTCATCAGTATGTACATTATCAGTGTCAGTGAATCAGCAGTAATTGCTTTGCCATTTGAATGATAAACAGTGAGGCAGGTCTTTATGAAGCCATGTTCAGCAGTCTGAAATTTCTCCCCAAGGGGGGGGGGGGGGGGGGAGGGGGGGTTGAGCTCAGACCGCTTTTTTGTGATTCACTAAAAGGCAGGAAACCTGCACATAAGCAGGGCCTCGTTAACATGCCTGTTTGCAATCACGAATTTCCTTCATGTGAAGTAAAACCAAATGTTTACTATAATAAATTGTGGGATCACATGACTATTAAGGCAATCAGGCTTACAATTGTGAGCTTATCAAATTGCTAAGTAGATTATTTATTTATTTATTTATTTATGGCACTTGGGTAACTCTTTTTTTCTGCATCGTTGCAACATGTAGAATGTTACATTTTTTGTTTATTTATTTATTTATTTATCAACTGTTTATTTATAAAGTACTTAAACATCTCTTTTTTTGCAACACGGAAAGATACAGAATATTTATTTAATTATTTATATATTTTTACATTTGTCTTTAAGGCACATGGACATCTCATTCCACCTCTAGAGCATATAGATTCTAGATTTCTGCAATATAGATAATATATATATATAATCTATATTACAAAAATCTAAAATCTATATTATTTATATTATCTATTTTATATATATATATATATATTCACCTTTATCAAGTGTTTCTCCAGTACCTCAAGGAGTGTTTTTTTTTATGTTACACAACAACCGAAACCAGTTATGCAATCCATATATAAATCATGCAGTTTCCCATTGTACAGATATAGCCCATAGTCTCTAGAGGGAATTTCAGGAGGAGAAAAGAGCCGTCATGTCCAATAAGCTTCGGCAGACTGGAGCAACCTGTTGTGGACCTGAGTCAAACAATCCGGGGCAGTAGGGCTGAGGTCTAAAAGCAGAGATAGAGAGGAAGGTCATGGAGCAAGCCCAGAACCAGCACAGGTCCTTCGCTCCTAATACAGACCATCCAATCAATATTAGCTTAGCCTAAGCTAGAGCTTTAAAGAGACACGTATAGCGTCACATGGCAGAATGTGGTTAAACAGAAACGGTTTGCAGGCAGCCTAGCTGCTAACTCTGTGGGTCAGCTATTCTTAGCCATGTTATTTTCAGCTTATGGCATTAGCATGCTAAGATTAGGCGCGGCAGTGTTGCGTTTATCATGCCATCTCGACTCGCTCCTAATATAACCTAACACTGGGAGAAATATTAATAGGAGCTTTTGTCATTCACGCTCATGTGATATGTGGCATGTTGTTGAGAAAGATGGCCTTTAGTTTGTTTGTTAGCTTTTTTAAAGGAAAACACCAGTGCTTTATCAAAAGTCCTGCATAATTTAGTGGCTAAGACATAAACAAAGTTGTTCAAAGTGGATTTGGTGTAAAATGCTTTGTTGTGGAGAAACTCACTTAGTCAGAACTGTTTACGGTGGTGGTGAATGGAACCAGACGTCTGGTTCCGCTAAAAGCTCCCCACAGAAAATTCTTACATGAAACAGTGATGAAGATGCTGCCATTCATGCTGAAGGGATGCATGCAGGGTGTTGTGACAAAATAGTCCCCAAAGTGATTTAGTTCAGATTTACTATTTTACCATCATCAACAGCTTGAGTTTGGATAAGTGTGCAACATACTTGGTGGCAACTAAGGGGGGGGGGTCCCCCTGTAGCAATTGGCACAGAGGATGGGGGTGAATTGCTGATGGGGGGCAGACAGATAAAATGTAACAAAATTGTATGTGGGTGAGCGGAAAAAAACACAAAATTTGTGTCAATATTGGGGGGAGGGGGTGATATTGAATGAACCAAAGTAATGGGTGATTTGGGGGGGGGTGATTGAGGTGGATGGAAAGATTTGAATTTCACTGTAGTTGAAGATCTCATTTTGGGTCACTTGCAGTGCTGAAGATTTTTCCAAAGACCCTTCTTAAATTTTACTTTTGAGTCTGTGGAGAAATCAGTCAGAACCATTTCAGACCAAACCCACTCTGATTTGAACTATGAAGGAATTTTGAAAAGAAATTGGTGAAATTCTCCTTTAATTTCTTTCCTTTCCACTTGTCAAAGCGCCACTTGGTTGGACTGAAAGACCTGGAGGCGACACCAGTCGCTCTTTAGTGTGAAGCCATCTCTCCCACTCAGCTTCTGTGACTGTCACACATTTAAATGGAGTGTAAAATCGCTCTTAATTAATATTCTAATGAAAACGCTGTACACAAGTTGGAAGCGCTGGGCTGCATCAAAGAGAGGAAAATAAAAACAAGGCTCCAACAGCCTCCCTTATTACAGCCAGCTAATGAGGCTTCATTATGAGGCTTATGATTAACTGTTGGGGAAGATGTACAGAGAAGCGAGCAGGGCCTCTTCGTGCTCAGCAGAACAATGTCCTCTTTAGAGGCTATCTTGTGACGGGCTTCTGTTTAGATAGATCATATTTCATACCCCCTCATCTACGCCCCCAGCCCCCCCACAAACCCTTGATAATGACATATCGCTTTCATCTTGTCCCTCTGAGCTGCTGGAGATGGTGGAACGGTCGTGTGCCCCCCCCCCCCGTTCACGTTACAAATAGAGCTAGGCGACACGTGGCGTTGTGCACTGAAATACTTGGGCACATAACATGAAGACAGTGATATCCACTCGTTGCGTTCTGCCATTAAGGGCAGTGTAGCAGGTGTAGCAGCTTCGCTAAAGTAAGCAAGCAAGTAAGTATGAGTGAGAGAAAAAATAATGATTCAGTGTAGTATTGCGATATTTTCTGGCCTGATATTTAAATATTTATTATTATTGCACATACATTTATTCCTTCGAAACATTTATTCCTTTGAAACGAAACACGCTCACATGACGCCGCTACATCGCTCCCTTTCAAATATGAACAAGTTTCAAGTAAGAGAAATGTGCTGAACTTCCTTGAAGCACTTGCTTCAGTGTTGCCCTGTGCAGCGCTAATGCTTGATTGTTTCCTCTGTCCTGGAAGTCGATTTGGATAAAAGCGTCAGCCAAAAGAATGAAATGTGAATGTAAATGTAAATGTAAATATATGCTAAATATTTCAGAGTATGAAGTTACATATGGAAGAAAAAAGTATAAACATACATAATATCCTCATATCTGATAATGTGCATCGTATGTCAAAAGTGAAATCTTCCCATACTAAAGTAAAACATGCATACATATGGAATGTCTGCTCTAAATATAATATGTGCATATATTTATTTTAATATATTCAGCACTATACATAAATGTGACACATTCCCAAAAAAAGGTATGTGCATATATTCGATTGATTTCTGTTTTTATATATGTGATGCCTTCATATACTGAAGTAAAATACACATTTATTTATTTATTAATAATATTAAACATATTATCTGTCAATCTACCTATTCTTATTAATATTCAAAATAAAAATAAGTAATATGTGTCCCATTGTGTCCAAAATATGCCAATTTATGTGATGTATTACATTATATTTGCTATGTCTACTTTAACCCCCGTTTCATTCTGCTCACTCTGAACTTATAAAGGTTGTTTCAGCTTGGATTGCTTTATATACAAGGCAGAATATGACTTAGCCAATCAAAAAAGACATAATTTACATAGTTCCGGGGTGTTGAAATGGTCATGTAGGAGTGAACTTAAAATTAAAATTTAAAATGTGCGGTATGGGTCCTTTAATCTGCTGTTGCTCAGTCCTGGTGCTGGAGTGGCCTTCACATGCACTGCTCTCCCTGACCAGTCCAATCCAGGAAGGGCTTGCTAATAAGCTTGTCAGTGGGATGAGGTGTCGGGGGTCAGGGGAGGGGGGGTGGCACAAAAGAGATGCGCTGTATTAGTGGGCTATATAAAACTAATTTGAGTCTGAGCGACAGTCCCCCGGTAAAGCTGCTCTTTCCCATCCTGAGCAATTAGTGAACATGGACTAAACAGCCCGACTGTGACTGTACCGCCTGTTCAGGAAGCTTTCACCTGCAGATTCAGGATCAGATCCCTTTTTTTTTGCTGTACATTCAAATCCCTCTTTAAAGGGTCTTACAGCTAACATGAGCAGGGATGCAGCCGAATCATGCTGTCGATATTGGTCATATTTGAAATGTATCTAATCAGAAGTGCAAAACAACACAACAATATTTAGGCCACTATATGTTTCTTCGACTTTGAAAGCAGATGGCACGTTACAGGTAGGAGTCTCTGCAGCTGTCTCTGCAACTCTGACTTCCTTTCCAAAATAAAAGTCGAAAACAAATAATTCTACAGTAATATTAAATAAATAAATAAATAATGCTACTGTATTAAAATGTCACAAAACTACACTGTATTGTTTTTAGCTCCCACCTCTAATAAACATATATGCGGGGTGTGCAAACACATATCAAGGGGGTGTGCAAACTTTTGCACACAACTGTACTAATAATTCAGGTGGGTGGAGTCCCAGTTATTGTATTTCATAAGTAGGTACAAATCGAGAGAAACATCAGGTTGAGACTGACCCAGAGTTCCCATATGGGTGAAGCAATGAGGAAACGAAGCCACAGGCTTCACTCTGATTGGTCTAAAGTGATGAAGGTCTTATTGTCATTTTTATGTTTTTATTTTGTTCACGCACAGCAGGCCAGAGGAATTAAAGATGACAGACTGGGCAAAAACTCACTTTTTTTGCTTTAATCGGTTTTTAAAAATCGGTAAAATTTCAGACCTTAGTGGGTTAACAGGCATCTGATCCCAGAACAGCAGCTGGAGGGTGTGTAATCTGTTCTGTATTTAGCTGATGCAGGGTGTGCCTGGAGCTTTGAGGATGAAGCTGCCACTTAAAAATACAGACTACAGACTAGTACTGCTGCTTCTTGTGTTAGACATGCCTGCAGGCCGGAACATGGCCAGCTTTAATGAGAGCCTCACACACATACACACCCACACCCACACACACACACACAGACAAACACACACACACACACACATTCTGCCTGTGCTATCAAACACAGCCTATTAGGTAAAAGGTGCCACACACATTGCATAACAACATTAAAGACTTTATTTTGCTAAAATCCTGGCGTTTGTGCCCACACACAGACTTTTAATCAGATAAAGTGTTTAATATTGTTTTGCGCTTGAGTGATTGTTCCTTTTTTTTTCCAAAAAGTCCATTCAGCCTATTGCAACTCTGACAATGGTGGCTGCATCCTGATATAGGCACATAAATGTATATTTAAGAAATTGATTAACAAAAAAATCAAATTTTCCACTTACTCAGAAGGTTGTCAGTTAGCTGAGATGTTTTGGGTCCATATTCTGCTTCTTGGATTTAGAACTAGAGAATATTGACCACACCCTGCTTCATCTACAAGAGTTGGGATGGGTGAATTGATAATTAAATATCGATACCATCTATACTGACAGAAACCTTTTAAGATTTGATCTTCACATGACAACACTGATACAAGATGAAGTTGCAATTATACAATTCTGCAGAGGGCTTTCATTTTGAAACAACCAATACAGGAAGTGGATGTAGTGCAACAACACTACTTCATTGACAAATTAAACCCAAAGGCATAAATTAGAGGTATCACCCATACCCAGTGAAGGACTGGGTTCATTCTCCCTCATTACCTTACCAAACACAAGGTTTGTTGTTGCTTTTGACAGCAGTAAAATGTTAATCTCACCAACACAAGTTAGCATGCTAGCATGCTTTCATTAGCTGTATGTGGGAGGCTTGCTAATGTGTGTGCAGAATCACCAGAAACTTGAAGGCTTTGATCCCTGAGTGCCCTCCATAATTTGTGACAGGAAAGGAGGTTGAAATGTTGCCCAGTTGCTCAAGGGAAATGTAGTTCACCAGATCAGTTCTTTCTGGCAGGCTCTCGGGAAAAGGAGTGTGGTTCTAGTGAGGCTGGGCATTGAAGTGTCATTCATAAATCTGGTGTTCACCAGATCATACTTCATTGTCTCCATGACCCCTATTAACCCCCACTGTAAAAACTTTTAATGTTTTTAAATTACTTTATTTGACTACACTTTTTTTATGATTTTTTAATATTTATTATATTTTATGATATTAGGATATGCTGTGGCTAGTACTTAATAAAAGTGGTCTGACAAAAAGAAAAACCATTGAACCAGTAAGAGGGTCAAAAAGGGCAGAAGATCTGCTGTGCAAAAGGTGAATGCTGGCTCTGTGTGTCGCTCACCTGAGGAAGAGATGGCACCAATATCTGATCGAGCATCTGTGAGACATGCAGACTAGTCCAATCCATGGAGGCCCCACCTTCTAACTTACAGGACTTTAAGGATCTGCTGCTTGGCGCCAGATAACACAGCGCACCTTCAGAGATCTTGGGGAGTCCAAGCCTCAGCTCTATAGATAATAGGGAATAAAATAATAATTAATACAAACAAAAACAATTTGCACACACACTCATAATGGATTGTGTGGACACAGATAAAGGTCAAGTGAGTTACATAAATTCAACAGGGCGCACTTATTTTTGCCCAGGCTAAAATAGCTAGGTGGCCCCGCGAGTGTGCTAGTCTTTCACACATTATCTATATTAAGAGTGTGCTCAGAAAAGCAGTTATTTTTAGCCTGCCTGCTGCTAATTCTGCATTCTTTTTCCAGTTCAGCAGCAATTTTGCGATATGTCAACAGCTCATCTGAGCTCAGATGCACACGTAAGCCTCACCGGCCTGAAGCCAAAAACATGAAGTGTGGGTATGTGCTGCCACATAGAGATGCAGTACATGTCACCTTCACTGGATGACAAACCAGACAACACTGTAGTGTTAAAGGACGCGTCACGCCCACAGGCTTACAGTCCTTTCCTTCTAGACCTGAAAACTGTCCTCTCCATTCTCTCATAGCTACTGCTGTATTATTTATTATTGCATTTACAGTGTGTTCCTCATTTACACTCATGATTGGTGTGTGTGTGTGTGGGGTGGGGGTGGGGGTGAAAGTTCACACACCGTTAGCGTATATTAGGTGGTGATTTTGTTATTGGTTTGTTTAGCATTGCTAACTGGCTAACATTAAAGCCTACACAAGTAGCAATGTAACATGAATGTACTTACTCTTGGTGCTAGCTAGCTAACACTGTACCCTAAAATAGGTGTGTTTATGACATGTCCCCAAAACTTTTTTGTTGTTAAGAGCAAAGGAAATAAAAAAATAAAAACCATAATCCCCCATAATTATGACCTCCACCCCCCATTGACAAATATATTCCTGACCTACAATTGACAAATCTGATTGTCTAGATAGCTGTTAACATCAGAGTCTACACCACTACCCAAAACCCACAGCACGGCTCCTTTTGCTGTAAGGGTTTTGCTAATGTTACCAACTGGCTAGGTTAACACAGTGTACATGGGTAAAGTTACTCTAATGGATTGGCCGATGCTAATGTTTATGGCCATGCAAAGACCATTAGAGTGGCAGGTATTTAAATGTAGTCTGGGGTGGTTGAGAGCAAATAAAAGCAAAGTTTGTGGCTGTGGGGGGACACAATGAAATCAAATGAAAGTTTTTTATCTACGGGGGGACCAAACAATAATTAACAAACTTTGTACTGTGATGTGGCTTAAAGAGGGGGGGGTTGGGGGGGGGGGGGGGTTACAAGTGATATACAGATAAAGTTGACATATGATTTAACCACGAATGATGGTCGGGCGAGTTGATGTTGCACAATAAACAAAAACAGTGGGACCTTTCTTTCTCTCGCACATGAACACACACACACACACACACACACACACACACACACACACACACACACACACACTCTGCAGTCTCTGATTATACTAAATGGGATTTTAACCAGCCTTCTGTAAAGATCACACAACAGCAGCTACATAGAGGACAAATGGGTCAATTTGTCTGTCTGTAAAGCAGCATTCCTGCTGTTCTGCCTGGGAGGGGATGTAAAAGCCTAAACCCACTGAGCCTCATCTGCTCCCGGGTTAACTCGTGTTCATCCAGCACTGTTAATGAGCGTTCCCTCAGCTGCTGAAATGTTTCCCTTGCTTTGCAGCCCTGATTAGTTACAAAGCTGTGCCTCGGTGACAAACAATGCTAAGATCGCTCAGTCACTATTGTGCTGAAAAGAAGTTAAACATAGTCCTGAGAACAGCACACACACACACCTACATTACACTGTGTCATTCCTGTTGACCTGCCAATGACGTCAGTGGCTAGGTCTATTTTAGAAGGGTGACCTCATTCGTCTGAGCTTGTCGGAATTAGACTGTAACTGTTTTTTAAAACTTGCACACTAACATATATATCTATATGTAAAGGGGGGTTAAACAATACTGACATATCAGTATTGCGATTACACTGGTACTTAGTGGTGATTACAATACCTTCCATTATATTAAAGGGTGCATAACATCAATTTTATGTAAATAGTCAGGCTTGGAGTAAATATTGTAAAAGTTTCTTTCAAATCATAGTTTTGTGATGCCACAAAACTAACACGTATGCAAATACCTACTTCTACCACAATTTAGCTCCATAAATTCACGACGAAGGTATGTTTCAGCTCTGTGGTGACCTGTCTGAATGGGTTGCAGCCAGTCAGAAAAGAGGTCATTTACATATTTCAATATTAAAGACACAGGAACAATGGTCATGTAAGATTGAATAATGAATTATATTTTTAGCACATAATGCAAAAGAAAAATTTGGAGTATGGGCCCTTTTAAAAACACATTGGCCAATCAGGGGCTGAATTGGTTGAAGATAAAATAATTCACCTTTTGATGGAGTACAAAAGTTAATCACAACAGCCAGTAACTCTTAACTGGGGCTGTGATTGGTCACCCTGTCAGAAACACTATGAATGTTAGAGGCTCATTTGCATATTGCAGCCCCTCTGTATTGTCAGCATTGCAGAGACCAGTATAATCCCACTGTATGGACGTCTATATAAATGCCTTTTCTATATTTTTATTGATATTTATGTTCACACTGGTACACTTGATTGTGCACAAATGTATTTTATTGTGAATATTTAATATATTTAATATGATTTTATGGTGAATTTTATCAGTGAGACTGGATTTACTTTTTTCTCTGCTGGAAGACAGTTATTGTGTGTGGGTCAAAAGGTCAGTGGGAGCCCACTGTTTAATGAAGAGGCTTCCAACTGTACTAATAGGATGAAAAGGAAACTGTTACTGGCAGTATATTAAAATGTGCAAGATGTTTAATGGGTCTTAAAAGGCTCGTAGATGAAAGTAACATCAAAAAATGCACAATGTATTCTGTTTCTGTATTTCATTTGCATATGGGTGACTCATCTGGAGCTGTGATTGGTCAAAGATTCATTTGCATATTGGGAACTTCTGTGAAAAACCCAAGTTTTGATGCCAGTTAACAAAGGCTATACTGTGCAGCCATAATTCTTGGTTGAACAGGAGGGGTACGAGCTTAGCCTGAGGCTGGATGTGCTGCGTGTATATGTGTGTTTATAATGACAGCAGTGGGCAGACAGGAGATAAATGAGATATCAGAGCAGCAGGTGACTCTGAGGCTATTTTTAGGCCGGCCAGAGCAGCGACTCTGACGCTGTGACTCAGAGCTGCACCTGATTGGCTGAGTTCACCAGGCCTGAAGAAACACACTTTAAAAAAAAAACAAAGACTTATTTAAAGTGATGTCAAAGAAGAACCACTTTTGGTCCCTTAAGGAATATTTTAGTGGATGGTTCTTTCCACTATTTATTTTATATTTTCTTTATTATTTGTTGTTATTAAATTGCTATTATAAATGAGAAAAGGTGCATTTCCTAATTTCCACATTTATATATCCACATTACCACATCTAATATATAGACAGTGGTGCTTCAAATTTGTGAAACATATATAAATATTTATATTTCTGCATAAATATGAACCTAAATCATTATCACACTAGTTCTAAAAGTATAAAGCCCATTTAAAGAAAAGTTGGGATTTTTTAATAAAATGCAATAAAAATTTGTAATTTGGTAACTCTCTTGAACTTGTATAATACTGGAATTATATTGATTTTTCTGTGCATTCTTGCTTTATGCAAGACTTCAGTTGCTCAACTGTTCGTGGTAGCCATTGTGTAATTCTCCTTTTCATGAAGCTCCATATATTTTCAGTAGGAGACACACTCTGCAACACACACCCTCTGTTTTTATGAAGCCATGCTGTTGTAGCATGGGCAGAATGAGACCTGGCATTGTCTTGCTGAAATAACCATAGGATTCCCAGGAAAAGTTGCTGCCTTAATGGCTGAATATGTATCTCTAAAATCCCAATACATGCCTCAGTAGATGGGACCTTCACACCAATGCCTCTTGATTTACTTTTACTTGAAGTTTAAAAATCTGATGGTACTCTTATTTATGGGGAAATCCAGAAACTTCCATACCCCACATGATATGTCTAATTTACTCCCGTTAAAGTGACGTACATGCTTTTCCTAGAATTGTATTTCCAGATCTGTGAAGGAGTCTTTGTTTTTAAGAGTGCAGGAGTAGGCTGTTACTGAAGAGCCTGTTTGTGAAGTGCTGTCACAAACCAACATTTCCATTGCCCCATTATTTCCCCTCACTGCTCCTCCAGGCTCAGCGTACTGCCTGTTTCTGACTACATATAGTCACTCTTGACACTCTGAGGAGTGCTCATTTCTCAGGTGAACAGGCATGAAAGAATTGGAGGTGAATTAGGGGGTTAGCACCTGGGGAGGTGATCCTCAGAGCATTCAGAACCAGTCAGAGATGATGAGCATGGCCCATGCATGGATCTGTGTATGTGCCAAGGAAATGTGTTTTTTAGTCTTAAATGTCCTGATTTTGTTGTAAAACCAGAGACATTACATATGTAATAAATATGGAGCATAATACATATAAATACCTACATGTGTATGTAAATGTAAATGTAAATGTGTATAGTACATATGGGAGATTATTATTTCATATGGATACCTACGTATATATATAGATACTTATAGATATACATACATACATATATGTGTGTGTATGCGTGTGTGTGTTTTGTCTATTATATAAAGAATGATATAATATCCATGGGCTCTGACGGGGAAGGAGACGCCACACACTGCAGCCCAGTCTGCAGGAAGTCACAACTCTGTCGCCAGTGTTGCCATGGCAGCCTGGTTAGGGTGGTGGGGGAGGGGGGAGGGGGTTGCTGTCATGGGCCTAGATTGCACCACTTGCTTTCATGTTACTATTTATATCCATCAATGCCGCATACAGACGCTTTCTGACTGTGGTGTTTCAGCAGAAGTAGTTCTGCCTTTGGCGGCTGAGCTGCCGCTCCCCTCAGCGGAGGAGTCGCACTGAGGGCAGGGAGGGGTCTCTATTAAAGGCAGACCCTCAGATTTGCGAGACAAGTGTGTGTCTGGACTACAGCACCTGTTGCTTCGCTTATTGATTCTGTGTGACCACAAATAGTGTCTTTTTACTATATATATATATATATATATGAGTGTGTGTAATACATATGGGGCATATTATTATTATCTATAGATACTCATATATAATACATGTCATATATTATTATTACATATGGATACTTTAATATTAATAAAATATATAAGACATATTTGTCTGTATGTCACTTGAAGAATCTTGTGGACCACTGCTGTAAAGCTGTTGGCGGTAGAAGACAGCTAGGCTACTAGAGTGTGAGCACAGTGCAGGTTGTGCTGTGTAATCAGCTTGTTCTTTCAGGGGGTTTGTTTGCTGTCTTTTTGTGAAGCCCATCTCCCTGTAATTGTATGGGGGAGGAG